>CAJPEV010000186.1:91367-169436 GCA_905338385.1 Darwinula stevensoni | reverse complement strand
TGGTGTGGGGCTGCATCCTCTCCTGTGGCGTGGGATATCTCTGTCGCATCGATGGTGGCGTCGATGCTGACATGTACACCCACATTCTGGAAGATGAGCTCATGGAAACAATATGTTGGTACGGCCTGAAAAAAGATGAGATTGTCTTCAAACAAGACAACGCCTCCTGCCACACTGCATCCCGTGTAAAAGAATCGTTCCAGAACAGCAAAATCAAGGTGATGACATGGTCAGCGCCATCTCCGGACCTCAATCCTATCGAGCATTTCTGGGATCACATCAAGCGTAAGCTCAGAAACTTGCTTCCTGCTGGAAATACCGATCAACTTTGGGACCAAGTTCAAGACATCTGGAATTCCATTGACGGTGAAACATGCCTTTGTCTGGTGAGATCGATGCCCAAACGTCTTGAAGCCGTCAGAAAGGCGAAGGGTGGCTACACAAAATTTTAGTTTTTGGAATCATTGAAATTCGCCAAAATTTTGACTCATCCCACTTTGACTTTGGATGGAGATATTTTTGTCAATAAATCATTTATTTCCATGATTCTTTTTTAAATTGAAGCTATACAATAGGACTACAATTGACATGAATTGCAATTGATTTGGTTGAATATTGAAAGAGATATTTTGGGTTAAACATGAAAACCTGACCCATTGACTCACTTTTGGAGGCCAGTGTATTGCACCTGCGTTATTAATTACCTCTTAAGGACCTTTGTTTCTAAAGCTTTATCAGGTCTCTCCTGCATTCTCGCCAATATCCTCCTGCATCTGCACTCCCGCCCCTATATTAACATCTCTCCTTTTTTTCGCACGGCACCATGCCGGCGAAAAAGAGGACCCAGAAGAAGACCTCTCTCCCGCCTACTTCCGTTTACTCCAACCCCTCACCTCGCTCCAGGCGGCAGGCTTCTCCTGCCCCCCTTCTCCTCACACACCTCCACCGCCCCCGCCACCTCGCGAACTTCTTCCTCCCTTCGCCAACCAACTGCCAGCCCCTCGCGCTCCCCTCCACATCCATCCTCTCATACAGCAAATAATGCACCCTATCTTTCACCTGCCCATTCCAAAACACCCCCCACGACCATAGGCAACTCCTCCGTGCACTCAATCCCCACACCCATAACCCATCCAACCCTGCTCAAGGAAATCCCAATTTCTTCGCGAACCCATTATTCATTCAATCCCTTCCGCTTAAGTACCAGCAAAAACTCGCCTTTGCTCGCACCTTCTCGTGCGCGTTTCCCAACTGCCCCCTGCTTGACCTCAAGCAAACCCGCGCAGGCTGTCCTTTCCCTCGGCAAACCCGCGGACGTCGCTGGTGTAGTCAAATCTACAGTTACTCTACCTCACCTTAACACATGGGTGACGGGCCCCGAGAAACCTCGTAGTGCGCTCGCGAGCGGTTGATCACCGGCCCCGAGAAATCTCGGTTTTACGCACGACGTCATTTTCGGTATTAGTGTGACATCTCGAGACCATATATTGAACTATTTCGAGCTGTCAGCATTGAGTGGAATATTCATAGATGTACATCTGCCACTTTTATTTTATTCACGGCCTTCTTTTGTGCTTTGATTTAGTTTCGAAACGTCGACTTTCTTTCTCAGTATTCTCAATTGGAAAATGTCCGGTCCACAGGGGATGTGACAAGTCCAGGCACCCGGTCAACAATGTGCTAACTGTAACGGCTTCCGAGGCAAGCGCTCTGAAATCCTGCAATACATAGAGCAAACTAATCCAACCATAATCTGCCTCAGCGAACTCAAGTGTATAAAGCCAACTCTAATTAGGAATTACTACTGTCACAAACCTTCCTTTCAGAAAAGGCCGTACTGTGGGGGTTCAGCAGTTTACATTCTCAGTAACCTGGACTCATAATTAATTTGCCGCTCTTGGCAAACTGACTCNCTAATTGCTTTCTGAAGTAGTGGCAAGACGTGCAGTGGAACAGTACCTCGTCAATTCAAGTGCATCTGGCTTAGAACACCGCTGTTGATCAAACTCCATAGCAGTAGTGGTCTGGTCAACGAGTGCGAAGGCGAAGTACTACACCGTGGCTGAAGCGACATCTGTATCGTCAAGGAGAAGTACAACTTGGAGAGTATACATTCGGTGTCAAGTTCGGTGAGACTCGGACATTCCGCATCTTCCTGTACGTCAACAGTTTATTCTACGCCAGCACTCACCTGAAATTGGCACTGCATCATGGCATCCAAGAGAAAAGAAATATCGTACCAATGCACCCTTTGCTTCAAGAGGCAGTCCTCGTGTCCTGGACAAGCAGGAGGAAAAATACATCTGCAGACTAGCCACTACAGGAAAGTGTTCCACCGCCACCACCATCCAACGCGAGCTCGATATCTATGCAGGAATAGCAGTCTCTGCCAACACGATCCTGTGCATTTTGAGACGAAACCAAATCAAGTAGCGACACAAGCAAAAGCGCCCACAACTGCTGAGATCTCATCGGAATGTTCGGATGTCTTTTTAACGAGTCCATCGCTCATGGACAGGAACCGACTGGGACAAGGTCATCTGGTCTGATGAAACAAAAATATGCCTTTCTGCATCGGATGACAGAGAAAAAACCTTTCGAAAATATGGCGAACCACTCCGGGATCACCAGGTCATGCCGACAAGAAAGTTTGGTGGCGGCTCGATCATTGTGTGGGGCTGCATGCTCTCCTGTGGCGTGGGATATCTCTGTCGCATCAATGGTGGCGTCGATGCTGACATGTACACCCACATTCTGGAAGATGAGCTCATGGAAACAATATGTTTGTACGGCCTGAAAAAAGACGAGATTTTCTTCCAGCAAGACAACGCCTCCTGCCACACTGCATCTCGTTTAAAAGAATGGTTCCAGAAAAACAAAATCAAGGTGATGACATGGCCAGCGCAATCTCCGGACCTCAATCCTATCGAGCATTTGTGGGATCACATCAAGCGTAAGCTCTGTGTAAAAGAATGGTTCCAGAACAACAAAATCAAGGTGATGACATGGCCAGCGCAATCTCCGGACCTCAATCCTATCGAGCATTTGTGGGATCACATCAAGCGTAAGCTCAGAAACTTGCCTCCTGCTGGAAATACCGATCAACTTTGGGACCAAGTTCGAGACATCTGGAATTCCATTGACCGTGAAACATGCCTTTGTCTGGTGAGATCGATGCCCAGACGTCTTGAAGCCGTCAGAAAGGCGAAGGGTGGCTGCACAAAATTTTAGTTTTTGGAATCATTGAAATTGGCCAAAATTTTAACTCATCCCACTTTGACTTTGGATGGAGATATTTTTGTCAATAAATCATTGATTTCCATGATTCTTTTAAAAATTAAAGCTATACAATAGGACTAAAATTGACATGAATTGCAATTGATTTGGTTGAATATTGAAAGAGATCTTTTGGGTTAAACACGAAAACCCGACCCATTGACTCACTTTTGGAGGCCAGTTTATTGCACGAATTATTTGTTACCGTTCTTACTATGGTATTTCTTTTTAAGGAAATAAAGTTGTTGGGGCCGTAATGAGCCTATAATTGCATTTAATTGGATATGAGCTATTCCATGTATTTCTAGCTGGCATAGTTTGAGAGTAACGCAATTCACCCGTGGGGTCACACATGCTTGAAAACCGGTATTTTCGACATTTATACCTCATGTATCAATGGGAATAACAATTAAATATTGTGGATTTCGGAGTTTCATGTAAGTCCGATTAACTTCTAAAATTTTCAATTTTTTCTGAGATGGTCGAGCGTCATCCCTCGGTCTGTTGGCATGAAATGACCCACCAAGGAGTTGGCGTAGCAAGTTGTGGATTGGTGTGCGGTACCCTTTCACGTCTTACCTACGATTAGGATTCAACATCATTGCGAAATTAGAGACGGTTTTTATCCCCGACAATTCTAAAAGTTGTTGTCAAATGCCCCATTTTCCCCATGGGTGGTTTCAAAATGGGGTACGCTCCTAATTATTGTTTTACCATGTTTTATTTATGATATATGCATACATATCCATAAGAGGCTAAAATGTATTTCATTGCGTCATTCTGTCATTCCGTGAAACTCCTAGACGAAAGAACGGATTTTAATAATTGAGGTGTCAATGGAAAGCTCATAACCTGGTGGCGATACTTATTGGGTCAAGAGTCCAAAAAGTACGCTGTGAACGTCGTTTCTATGGGTTCTTCTGTCTTTCTGCACATTAGATGCATGTACGGGTTGACTTTTCCGAGTTGAAACTTGATCGGTCCGATTCTAATCGTGGTCTGTACCTGACCCAGAACGCGATCGTCGACCGAGCTTTGCTGCTCCGGGCCGCGGATCGTGTTGTGCTGACATGGCAGGCCCACAGCTCGAGAGGGCTCCAAGCTTGAGAACTCCAGGTCTCATGAAGTATTTGCCACAAGAGGAGACGAAGGGACCTACGCAGATCTGCACAGAAATGGCTTTTCGGGTGGAATGGTTTAGAATGGAGGGCATTCTGTGCAAGAATACAGGGTCGACATTGGAAACCGTGCAATATAAATATTTTGGGAAATCTGAAACTCATTAACCCTTTCCGGTCTTTTTACTTTTCCATGGACACCTCTGCTAGGTCCGATCATCTTTCGGATGACATCCAAAACTAAGCTACCACAGCTTTCAGGGTCTAGAAGAAAACATCTCATGATTACATTCCGTTCAGTTCCATCTGAGCCCTATGTGTTCTGGTTTCTGTCCCGTTCCAAAATAATGATTAGTTTCCTTACGTTCCGTTCCAGGAAATATTAATATTTATTTCCCATTGCTCTCTGTTTCGCTCCATTTTTCGAAGGGGAAATTTAGCAAAACCAAAAATGGACTTATTTTTCATTCCCGTGAAGCCTCTGAATTAATTTTCCCCCAATATTCGCGGTTGCGACACAAATGGGGAGATTACTCGGAAAGGAACAAGACTGAACGGAACGAAATTTATTCGTTCAGGAAATCAGGAAAAAACCTTTTTTTTTCTGTTCCGGTTTTTTGTCCCTCTACCGTCAATGAACAGCTTTCCATTTTCCCTTTCCGGTCCTTTTATTACTGACGGTTTAGTCTTGCCCAACTTTTAGTGGATGGAACCTCAGTTTCATTTTTCATATTATAAACACGTGTTTTTATTGAATCTTGGTTAAAATATACACACCAAATCATGGTGATTTTCATGAGCGATAGCTAACTTCTGTGTGGTATTTTTCAAAGCAAGTAGTAGGGTGAAGACCCGGATTTCTCTTGCATGTTTTGCAGAAATAAATAGTCCTTTTCCTTTCTCCAGGCGTCTTTCTATCACTACATACAGTACAATCTCGAGCTTGCTTTTCGTCTAGGACACCCAGGAAATGCTGCTTTTNGGAGTGGGATATCTCTGTCGCATCGATGGTGGCGTCGATGCTGACATGTACACCCACATTCTGGAAGATGAGCTCATGGAAACAATATGTTGGTACGGCCTGAAAAAAGACGAGATTGTCTTCCAACAAGACAACGCCTCCTGCCATACTGCATCTCGTATAAAAGAATGGTTCCAGAACAACAAAATCAAGGTGATGACATGGCCAGCCCAACCTCCGGACCTCAATCCTATCGAGCATTTGTGGGATCACATCAAGCGTAAGCTCAGAAACTTGCCTCCTGCTGGAAATACCAATCAACTTTGGGACCAAGTTCAAGACATCTGGAATTCCATTGACCGTGAAACATGCCTTTGTCTGGTGAGATAGATGCCCAAACGTCTTGAAGCAGTCAGAAAGGCGAAGGGTGGCTACACAAAATTTTAATTTTTGGAATCATTGAAATTCGCCAAAATTTTGACTCATCCCACTTTGACTTTGGATGGTCTGCATCTCGTGTAAAAGAATGGTTCCAGAACAACAAAATCAAGGTGATGACATGGCCAGCGCAATCTCCGGACCTCAATCCTATCGAGCATTTGTGGGATCACATCAAGCGTAAGCTCAGTAATTTTTGTCAATAAATCATTGATTTGCATGATTCTATTTTAAATTAAAGCTATACAATAGGACTACAATTGACATGAATTGCAATTAATTTGGTTGAATATTGAAATATATATTTTGGGTTAAACACGAAAACCCGACGCATTGACTCACTTTTGGAGGCCAGTGTATTATATTCCTTGAACATCGAAACGCTCTTGTTACAGACAAGACAAACGGCTTCATCTATGCACTGCACAAACAGGTAATCGTGTGTCTCGTCGCTGAACACTACGCTCGAAGTCAACTTTTCTCTTTTTTTGCTGCTTTTGACAGCGACATGGCGGAAGGGCAGGTTCACTTTAAAACTGAAATTGAAAACATTCACCAACACACCAACCTCCGAAAGCCAAGAAAAGTACAGCACGACTAACACTTCCCCCCCTCTCCTTTCATCAACATAAAACAAGGGACAGGCGACACGGAGGGCGAGCGTGCGGGCGTAACAAGAGATTAGCGCTTCTTGAGGCTGAAATCAGAACCAAGTCCTCTGCGTTTCCAAAAACGCCACCTCGCGCGCTGGCGACGGTTCGTACTGGTTCGATTATCAGGCAATCGCAGATCATCAGCAGGTAATAAGAGCACAGAAAGCTGAAACTAATTTCTCACATATCCAAAGATAAATGAGGCTGCCATGAGGAAGAGGTAAATTTGTCCAAGTTTCATGGATTTATTTGAGAGCAATTTAGCGCCGCCCGACCAAGGTTTTGGCGGGCCGGATGGAATCTCTTCGCAGGCCTCATCCGCCCCGCGGGCCGTAGGTTGCCGACCACTGCACCAGACGAATGCGATTAGGATTTATTGCAGTTTTGGGCCTTCCTGAACTCTCTTCAGCGGAGACGCTCACGCGATCACCAGGAAAATCTTCTCAGATCCAAACTGTTTTTGCTTGACGAGGCATTGTCTACAAACACTTCCGTCAGGAAATCTGATGAGCCCATCCATCCTGACGCTGTCATTAAGCGAGAACTAAATGCTGAGTTGGCATGCTGCTCAACGACGAAGTCGGACTTCCTTTTACTACCTACAGGATAGATATCGACTTGAAAGTTGGTGCACATGCGGCTGAAGCATGGCAATATCCCATAGGTATATTCGGGACGCATTTCCGCTGCAATTGCCTTGTAGATAAGATATGGGGTATGTGCTTTCTGAAGCGTCCTCGTACAAAAATCCGCTGACGCATGGCATACAACCTACTAGCACTTGGGAGAAACGCATCCTTATAAATTGCCTCTGGTGTTTAGGCAGTGTTCTACTGTACAACATATATTCGTCTCCATTACATATACAGGAATAGCCAGTAACAGCAAATATAGAGAGTTATTGTAGCAAAGTATTAAATATATTTTTTAGCAACTTGAGGCGCAAGGAGCCACACTTAGCGACAACAATTTATGGTAATTTATTCAATTTTATAGCGATAAACGAACGTAAATGATTAGACTATGTTACAGTTTCCTCCAGTACAAGCGGGATGTCCTTGTTTTCCCAATTATAAGCTTTTCATTCTGCCTTTCTGCAGCTTGCCTGTGTAGTTCTAGCCAATGCAAGGCGTGCCTTTTCGCCATCAGTCGGTAAACTCTCTCTACTAGCCATGGAGACAGTCATTATCCGCAGATAAGCGAACGGGCAAAAGTGAGTCTTTTAGCAATGCATAAATTACGACGAATTCGCAGAAAAAAATAGTTCGTCGTGAGCCAAAAATATTTAAAAAATCAATTTCAGTAAATATCAATTAAGGAACTTTAGGGAAGAAAATCGGAAAACGTGCGCTTGGTGTAACAGGAAAAGGTACAACGCTCCTCGCTCCTTAACGCTCATGTACTTGCCTCATATGACTTGCCTCATCTTATGTATAATGGGCTATTATCAGATCAGAGCGGTCGGTCAAAGAGGATATACGAAGGAACATAGCGTAATAACTCTTGCCTCGATGCAAAGGTGACTAGATGCAATACTAATCAGGCTTTGGCATCATTTCAGATTTTGCTGTTTCATAGCCTGATTGAAGAAGTGCGATAGTAACCTTGTTTGTAGCCTAATTTCATTCGGTTACATTCTATCAAAAGTAGGTAGCAATGGTAACTGTGGAGTGTGGATCTGGGGAGCCAGGATTCAGATGTACAATGAACCTAGCCAAAACATCGAGCAGGTGGAGGTTCGCATTTATTTAGCCTGGGATGCCCTGACACTGTGGTTAGTCGAGAACACATGTTTACTATTTTTTTGTAACATACAAGGTAGCTTCAAAAAGTTTCTGGACTGATTTTATTTTTGCATTTCACGGACACTTAGGAACAATTATACACAAGTTCATTCAAAATACTGCCCTTGGGCAACGACACACTCCTGCCAGCGTCGATACAGTTCCTCGAAGCATTTCTGGAAACCGTGGAGGCTTCCAGAAATGCCACCTCCTTCAACGTCGTCTCCGAAATCTTCTTAATTTCCTCTCCATCTTTGAAGCGGCGGCCCTTCAATCGGTCTTTCATGCATGGGAAGAGGTAAAAATCACAAGGCCCGAGATCAGGCGAGTACGGAGGGTGAGGAATCAGCACAGTTTCATGTTTGGCGAGCTGTTACTGCACGAGAAGCGACCGATACGCGGGGAGCATCGTCATAGTGTAGCACCCAGTTTTTGGTCGCCCACAATTCGAGACGCTTCGAACAAATTGCCTCTCGCAGGCGGGCTAGCACCTCTAGGTACCTGTGCTGGTCGACTGTAGCACCTTGCGGAATGAACTCGTGATGAACAATGCCAAGCGCTGGAAAAAAATATATGTTGGCCCGTTGTTCTTAACGATCCATTTTCACACTTCAAAGCGGTAACACACTGTGCTCTACTACCGCGACTTTCACGTAATCTAGGCAAACGGGAACTGAGCAGTGCCGCTGCCTGTGAGTGAGTGGCAGGAATGTCTCAACATGCCTCTGCATGCGTCATGCTACCAGCCACAGCAGCGCTACTATAGGCTGGGTTCGGAAACTTTTTGAAGGTACCTTTTATTAATTAACATATTTACTTGACAAATTGGCAAATTATTTTTAACTTCAGTTATTTTTGTGTCGAAGTTACATCCTTCCGATCGTGCAAGAGACTCCTTTGCTTAACAGATAAATATTTAAAATTCAGCCTCGATAAGCCTAGATTCAATTGAATGCAGAAACGATGTTTCTGTACTTTACGGAACTACGAAAGCGAAAAATGAACATGCCTGTTGTCGCAATGAGTGTTTGCTGTGTCTCCGCCGGAGATGTAGACGTCGGCGTCACATCAGGTACCCTCACTCCAGATGACGTGGAGTTCATATCAGAGGACATTGTGGTTGTGGCATTTCTTATTGTCGCATCATTCGAGTTTGGAACTGCCTCAACTGCGCAAATAAATTCAAATCATTCTCAGACTCTTGACATCTTTAGCATGAGCAATCGCAATCACCACTTGCGCAAATACTTCACTTGGATTTAAGCTTCTAACGCCCGAACTCAAAGCCGTGGCAGATGTTATTCTCCTTAACTTTAATTCTAATACAGCGGAGTCCCCCGTGCGTTTTCATTCTCAAATCTTTGTGAATGAGTGGACGTTCATCATGGTCATTAACCTTCCCACTGCCATCCATTCAAAATCACTCACGCATGGGAAGAAGGTGTCAAGACGTTATTGATCAAATGTTCTCACGCTTTCAAAGCAGGTGGGGAAGGACGGTACTGTCAATTGGTATGGGTAATGAGGTAAATAAAAACTTTCAAATTTGCAAAATGCAGCTTCCGCGCATTTGAAATTAAAATGACTTCTAAATATGATTGATGAAGGACTAATGAAATATCATGTCCATGGGCAATATAATTTTCCAACGGTAGAGCCGTCTCTTTCGAAGCTCCCCCCTCCCCAATCGATGCATTCTTTCATTCAAGCAATGAATTAAACAAAGTATAATGTTAGGTGAGCGGAAGAAGGAAACATGATTCAGAGGAAACTTCTCCGCTTTTGAGGGAACTCCCGCCATAAGCCCAATGTCAAAGACACTTCGCGAACAAAGTGTCAGGAACTCGAAGCAGAACTCCGTGCCTCCGCGTCTTAACGCGCCTCGACCGGTTCCAAGGTTCTCGGTTGGTGTCTGTAACATTATATACCCGGTCCGGATAACCTATTATTCTCGCTTACTTGCACAGATGAGTGGGAAGATGGCGAGTGCAAGGGAAAGATGAGGCAGGATGTTCATTTTCTCAGATTGTGCTGCAAGCGGGCGGTGTGAACGGCATTCCACACTAGAAATCCCAAGTCGTTCTCCTTTCCAGGTGATTGTGAACGGTGCACGGCGTTGTGATCGTGTCTTCTGCGTTAATGTAACGCTTCTCTCAACTGCACTAGTTGGAAGAAGTCGGCGGTCACGAATTGAATGAAGATATGGATGTTTACTCGTCCACATTTAGCCTTAGCCTCAAATGCCAGCTCAGCTCACTCTCATCCGATTGGCTGCCGGTTCGACTCCTTATCAATATCCGCCTTCGAATAAAGATGACTTCATCCGTCCTTCGATAGTCCCCTGACTCATCCTTACACAGTGCATTTTCGGCTTCCCCCATAGTTCCTAGTATGTATTAGAGGCCTATCCTCTTTCGTTCCAAAGTCATTCCTTTTCTATTCTATTCCGTGCTTCCTATTACATCTCGTCTCCCGACAAAATGTTGAAAGAAAACAAATCGAATGTCCAATAGTTGATTACCACGTATGTCGAATTCCTGAACGTCAAATGAACGAAACGGAGAACCTCTAAATGTCGAATTAGAGAAACGTCGAAATAAACCATTATTTTCTTATGCCCAGGAAGTCACCAAAACGATATTTTTCTCAATGAAGTCTCAAAAACATGCCATGCGGAATGGGGGGAAAATGAACCGCATCCTGTCCATGGTCCAGCAAGGAAACATGTACTTTTTGTGACTACTTCATCGGTTCGTTATAAGAGTGACATTGGAGCGTGTAGTTAAATTACACTTTCTACTTCGTGCACTTTCCACGAATTAATACACAACCAAAATTATGTCACCCTTCTGGGAATGGATGTATTGCATGTTGGTTATGGCTATGATACCGATTGGACAGACGGACTTGTGTGGAAGTGCACTCGTTACTGATGAAATCAACACAACCAAAGCTGATCCAGCCAGGTGAAAGGTTGTCATTACAGTATTTACTGCTTCAAGGGCTAAAAATAAATCTTCCCTCTGTGATAAAAGACCCTAAGAACAGAATGTACCTGAAATTTCGAATTTCTTCGTTTTTCCACATTTTGACGCCTTCGGTATTATTAAAGTCGACATTTTGCCAATTCGACCATTGTCCATTCAATGTTGTACGACACTCGTTATTGCAAGTCGCCTTAGAATCGAACGACATTCTGTCTTCCGACATTATGTTATTGGACCATTACATCTCTATACTCGATTTCAACTGGTTCGTATTCCATATGTAGTGCTAGGGCCAGGATGGCACTTTGCCTAGCAGTGGTCAAATTACAAGACCATTGGGAGCTCCATAGTTACTCTATTCAATTTGAAAATTGGAAAATTTAATATATGTAAATAAATGAATAAAGGAAAGACCAAAGACAACAAGCTGAGGCCAATCACAAGAATGAAAGACAATGGTCTCACAGCCAAGTTTCCATTAGTAGGCCTTTGGCAACAAGCAAAAGCTTGGCCATGAACGGGTGACAATAATGGGCGCTAGGCCATGAGCAAGAATTTAACCAAAGATAGGCGCTTGGCCACGGACCAAAATATAGGCACCAGGAAGCGCTTGGCCGTGAAAAGGCACTATATAAAATACATCTCAAAAGGAAGGACACAATGCAGAACAGTTAGGCTAATGGCATTAGGCATACAGCGTGTCCAGTCTCCTGGTGCCGTATCACATGAGGTAGCACCCCTACCCAAAGTTCCCTTTCACTTAATCGTCACATTACCACGATGTGCAGCAAGAGCCGTGTAGACCAGCAAGAAACGGGTGCCCACCAGCCAGTGAGAGAAGACACACGCACTTCGACGAGCGAACCGTAAACACCGGAAGACGGGATCCACACCGACGCACACCCGGCTCTGGTTGCTTTCTTGCCGTCGCATAAGGGTTCGGATGTCGTGTCCATCAGGAAATAACCTTTACTCGAAACACTTCTTAGAATGTTCAGCAATGTCCATGCATGATAAAATCATTCCTCCGGTGAAAAGCCAACACGGTATTAAAACTTGCCCTTAAAATCTCTGACTAGCTGGGTCCTAGCCCTTCGAGCAACACTGCATGCTGGTCCTGTCGTCTGCTCCTCAGACACAGGACACTACACATACTTACCTGCCCAAGCAGCATGTTTACGTAAACAAGATATCAATGCTTTGCAAACAATGTACATTTCTTGCGATTGCCACGAAAATGACATCATGTTTACGCAAAATTTACGTTCCAATATTTAGGTCACCAAAGTGTACGTGTATTTTACGTAAACTAGACGTCACTCCATTTGACGTGAAGTACATGATATCAAGTTTATGCAAAATTAACGCCACACCATCCATATGAAACTTTAGCTGACCATCCTGCAGTTGCAGTATCAAGATTCCTCACTAGATGGAACCCTTGTTCCCTGCATCCTACAATTACTATTAAGTACTGGTTTTCCTGATATAGTATCAGGTTTTCTTACCATCCTTCTACTTTTTATTATGCAATCCACGAATATATATATGGAAAACATGACATTATTACATATTTTTTTAAAATAATATATTACTCAGGGAATCATTAAATACTGAAGTTAAGCTCTTTATTAAAGCAGTGCACGGGATTAGAGAAGGGTAGAATCCCAGCCCCACAAGTACTAGATCTTCTCTATCCTAAATGGAAGATAGCTTCTTTGAACATCTACTCTTCCTCCCGAGGTTCCAGTACGGGAGAAGGAAGAAGTAGGTCACTTAGATACTCTTTAGTGCTGGTGAGGATGAGTACTCGTGTACTCGTCCAACCACCCAAGAGTTCTGAAGAACGAAAAGGCAAGGAAGATTCAGTATATCTAATTCTCTTCAATGGTACTGATTGGCTCGTTAAATACGCATGAATGTTAGGGGGAAATCAACATCAATTTTGCGTAAAATGAATGGAAACATGCTGTTTGGGATGCAAAAAGGAATGTCAATTTCACGTAAAATTTACGTTAATTTTATATCACCGTTTACGTATCACAGAGGTGACATTTCTGCAAACATGTAGACATTTTCTTGACAACGGTTTGCGTAAAAATGATATAAAATGGACAAAAAATTTACATTCGTTTTACGTAATATTAACATAAACATGCTGTTTGGGTGATTGCCTTAGCGAGGATTATACTTCGTGGTATTTATAGCCTGTTTGTAGGCTATCGAGAAGCCGTAATTGAGATTGTCCACAGAATAGTTTTTTTTAGATACGCGGTATTTGACAACCAAAGCGTTCCTGTCTCAGACATTGGCCCGTTTGAGTAAAGAGGAGCTTGAGCTTGAGCTCAGTTGAATTGGAGCCACAACTCCATGTGCGATAAATAAACATGCACGGAGTTTTTCCTACCTCGGGTTTTATTCGTATGGACCATTGAGCCTCGTTCGTTTTCCAGCTCAGAAGAAAAGGGGAAGGGTCAAGCAGGGCTGGAAGGAGAGGCTCAACACATCGGGCGCTTTTCGTTTCTCCCCGGAGGATCACCTAGTTTTCCGTGAAATGTCTGAGCGCATTCAATATCCTTCTGAAAAGGGAAGCGTTTTGAAGATCTCCCCTCCCCCCCCCCGAAAAATTGTCCTCCACCTGTAAGTAACGTTATTTTAGGTGTTGTTCTGAAAATCTTAGAAGTAATTATGGACAAAATCATCGAACACATTATTACCCAAGAAAAAATAGTTCCTGCCACAAAGATCTCTTTGACAGTTTTCCACGATGGGAGCAATGAGATCATAAGAAAAAGCTTACAGATGACCAACGAGAAACTACCGTAGGCGTACGCTGAGAAACACCAGTCAAGTAAGTCAATAGACCAGGGCAACCAGTCCGTCAATTTCTAAAAGGGTTCATCCCACTCTAACCCCCTTGAATTGTAGCCTGGATAACACCCCAAGCAGATACTTCATGCAAAGGACTTCATTTTATCTGGAAAACTTTTAGCCGTTCTCTACATTTATTCCCAGTCATGTCTTGCAAAAAATTATGTACATGAATAGGCAGAAATAAACACATTAAAGAAAGCTTACGTAATAGGGCAGTATTTCACAAGGTTGGGCTTATCAAACAATAGGAGATCGAAATGCGGAGTCCCCATTGACCTTGCTGATCGATAAGGTCAGTGAATGCATCAAGTAAATGTTTTCCTTGAAGCTGAACCTAATCTGGGCTCATCCAGGATTGGATCCCGTTGGAAACTCAACAAGACGGAGAGGCATTCGAAGACATAAGCGAAAATTCCTCAATTGCTAACAAAGACGTTGGTGTACCCATTTTCGACAAAGAAGTCAACAAATTAATGGGGCCTTCTTGTCCCGGATTTCTGACGCAGCAATGTAGGAGTGATCAAGGTCAAACACCTGCATTTATTACTGCATACTGCAAATTACTGCATTAATTGTAACTGGGATTCGCGTAGATGTAGAGGGCCAGAGAATTAGAGACGGAAAAAAATATATATACATGGTGGGCCAAAAAATTCCGCCCCAATTTTTAATTGCACATAACTCAAAAATTATTGAAGCCAAAGGCTCGAAAAAAAACCCAGACAAATTAAAGCTTTTTCCTTCCTCTTTAAAATAGCCTGTAGGTTCATTGTAATACGTGCCATGGCATGGCCGCCATGGCCATTTCAATCAACCATGACCGAAAAAAAAGTTGCAAGGTGTTGCTACTGCTACAGGAGCCTTTGTTTCTGTCCTGCTGTGAAGAGGGGAAGACACAGTTCAATGGTTGGCTACTTTTTCACCCTCCCCAGTCATCTCTTCCTAATACCGCATCATTTTTTGCTGAAACGTGCATGAACAGCCGACCAGCACTATAAGCGTTCAGCAGAGAAGCTTAGCTCACTTCGCATTGCGATCCTGCAGCAACGATGTTTGCTCTCTCTTCCACGAGAAATTGCCGTGTGCATGCTTCATCTGAGCGTCATTTTTCACTTTTTAATTTTCTTCCTCAGGGCCAAAAATGACAAGTGTCCACCGCGGGTCATCAGAAAGTGATAAGCATCTCATCTGTGCACTTCGTAAGGAAAAGAAACATTCCTTGAACCAAATTCTGAAGTAGTTTCCTGATCGGCAGTGGAAGAAATCGACTGTTCGAGATTTACCGAGAAAGCCCCAAGAAACAGGAAGCATTGAGCGTCGCCCTGGATCTGGTCGTCCAAGAACTGTTCGAACAGCAGAAAACATCGAAAGCGTCGAAAAACTGATTCTGAGTCAAGAAGGAGAACCTGGAAAGTGTGCGCGAAGTGTCAAAGCAGACTGGAATAAAGCATTCGTCTGTTCGGCGGATAATGAATTATGACCTGAAACTGAAGGTTTAAAACTTTTCATTTTAAGGTTTTCATTTTAAAATAATAATTAAGCAATAAATGCATTTACAGATTTAAAATAAACTCCTTCTTGAAAAATAGCAATAACAATTTGAATATTCAGGACACGTTTCCTTCTCCAGTTCCACAGCAATGATCCATTATTAATGTATTCATCATCTGAATCTTCAACTATTTCATGGATATCTCCAACTTCTCACATCCTTCCAGTGGTTTAAATGACTGGGTCTCTTTCTTTCCCTTTCCTCGTGTCTGGTTTCTTCCTCATTTTCATTTACAATTCATAAGGAAAAAATAATTCCACCAATATCGTTCAGCATGCAAGTGCTAATGGAATATTCATGGAGGCAGCCATATTGAAATTTCCAGACAGTTGGCTTGCTATAAAGTGAGAGCATAGGAAAATATTCTTCTCTTTTACTGAATACGCATGTTAACTATTAGCTGACCACCGTATCCTATGAATAGTCACCTAAAGCAGCACATGCACACGGATATGGAAAAGGGCGTATGAGCACATACGCCCCTTTTCCAGAGAACTCCTTAATTGCAAATCAGGTTCGATCCAAGCCCTGCGCGTTGTCGGACACCGCCGACCCGAAACCGGTTCGACCTCATCCCGGTAGTACGGACGGGACATTCTTCCGAATAATCTGGCACGACTGGGGTCCTGAACTCTGTTGGGAGACCTGACTACGATTGGAATGCCGATCGCTTGGAGCAGGCCATTTTTCTGATACATATTCTTCCCTTAAGTTCGAATGGAGACGGTGGAGGCAACTACCACCATAGAACGGGATCCGGGACCAGGACTCCGACCCTCGACCTCCAGCCAAGAATCCAAGCCCCAGGACCCCTCCTTCCCAGCCGAGGACGACGAAATTATACTTTTTGTAGAATAGTGAAAGAGAAATACACGGTTGTCAGCCGAGAAATAATAATTTTCTCGAATGTCAGTCTACCACTATGAGGCGTGTAAGAAAATGTGTCAAATTATCGAATTGTCTTTCCGTTACGGGTTTTTCTATGCTAGCTAGATTCAGCGGTACACTTAACAAAATAAAGTTTCTAGGACCTGTCGGCTTCACCTCCCAAATATTGTGTTTTTCGAATACTTCCTTTTCGATCAAATCCTTCACTTCAAGAGTATACTGCACGGATCCAAGTCCGTTCGCTTACAAAAGAAACAGATCCGCTGCTGACGCCCTTGTTACTTTCCTTCGCGTCGTCACACCAGCCCACGCTAAGGATCAGGAAATTGCTAGATGTCTCCTGATCGACTGATCATCAGCCTTAAATTGCATTAATTGGACTAAAGTTCTGGAGCAAATAGCTCCCCCCCCCCCTCTGTCTGATGCGAGTAGAGATGTGAGTGGTGGTAACATTACCGTGACGTTACCGGTTTACTGGTAAATACCGCAGTGTTGATTATCGGTAATATTACCGGTAAATTACCAGTTAATCACTTTTTCACATTTTCAGCCTTTTTCCGCTAGAAAAATTCATACCATCCTGCTTTATTAGCTTTTAGCCGGAGAGAGTTATCCATGGCCAAAGTCAATGACGATAACATAATCGCAAAAGTATCAAGACTTTTGCAGCATTTCTGCATGTCTTCCATGTTATGCTGAGAAATTACATAGAAATCTGTACAGGAATTTTCTAACCCCTGGTCAATCCCAGTCAAAAATTCCGGCTGGATCCAGTTTGTGTTTTGACTGGAATAAGGTGGAACTAGCTGGTATTCCTCACCAGCTCAGAAGCTGGAACTTGCTGGCATGGATGCAGAAACTTTCCTATGCTACTGAAAGAGAATAAAAAAGGAGGGATTCTTGTTTGTGAAAATCTGAAGAGGTAAGCAATTGTTTTGACGCTAAATTGCAGAAATCACTGTATTTTATATCTTATTTAGGAGCTTTAAAGACCTAGATCTGATCTCTAAAGACCTAGATATTTGAAGATTTCTGATATACCAATTTTGGTACACTTAAGTGATGATTTAGCTCATCTCCAAGCTGGATCATACGGTCTTCCAGCTAAAATCATCTCCAATTCCAGCCTGGATCAAGCCGTTTACCATTTAAGTCACTAAAGTTTCCAGCTGGAAAATAGTTAGGTTTCCATCTGGGAACTTTATGGAAAAGGTCCAAATTTACAGATGGAACCACTAAGATATCCAGGCTGTAACCACCAGCTGGAATTATTGCCTGGGATACGCAATGAATGTGTTTATCCTGTTCAAATCCAAAATAAATATATATTATGTTGGCGGCTATGACACCAAAGGTAAAGTATCGCGCTTTCGTCATATTTCGTCTTCATTATGTCGATTTTAGGAAACGTACATTATCTAGCAGCGTCACTTTAGTATTTTTTTAATCATTCACGGTCTACGACGAATAAAAGCATGAGGGTGAATCCAAGTGACGACCAATTATTTTTTTATTGCCACCTGGAGCGCAGAATCAACCAAACACGTTCATTTGTCAATACTGACCCCTCTCTTAACGGGAATACCTACATTGAAAAGTCTTTTGTCGTGGATAGAACACTTGGGAAAATAAAAATAAAAAGTATTTTTCAATTCAAACCAATGAAAATAAAATACATAAATGTCTCAGAAAGGAACGAGTGTCCCGCTTATTTCGACTAGTACTGTATTTTCACGAAATAGCCCTGACTCTTTTTTGTTGACTTGCTCGTCTATGGTGAGCTCCTCTTTTCTGAGCAGCTTCGTATGTTGCACGCATATAGGCGCAAATCAATGCTGAACCTAATTAAACGAGTCCTTCCCCCACCATAATTATTTTTCCCGTTCTCTACTTTTTTTCGAGCCATTTGGAAGTGTGCCTGATCAGTGACGAAACTATTTATGAAGACCGGAAGGTCGAGAAGGGCAGGTACCGGTCAGCATTGGGTGGTACAACCTATACTTTTTATGCCTTTTCCAGATTTGGCTCGTTTTGGCGCTTAGAATGTCAAAAACAAAAAAAATCCACAGCTATCTCGGTATCCACATCCCTATTTCTCTGTCAAAGCTTGTCTCTCTTAATATTTCACAAGTGGGACGTTGCTTTAGCTATATATGGCTTCCAAAAGAGGATATTGAGAATTGCAAAAAAAAAGTTTAAGATGGCACTTTTGGAGTATCGTCAACCCAGTGATAATACATCGGTAAAATACCCATAAGTACCGGTAAATTACTTGTAAAATACCAGTAAGTAATGGCCTCGACCTTACCGGTAATTTTACATCTCTAGATGCGAGTGATATCCCAGATATCATGATCTCAGATAAGTCCCACAGAGATTGTCGTTTACAATAGAGGCATTAGAAAACAATCTCTCTTAGACCTAGTTTCCAAGAATGTCACCATCAATTGCAGTATCATGACAAGAGTGAAGTCACTCAAACAACTAGGCATTATCTTCGATGACTTGCTAATGTTCCACCAAAAATTTGTGGACGCTCCTTCTCTGCACTCAATTTCTTGAGATCCATTCGCATCACCAAAGGGCCAGTCTGTGTCTTTGTGGATTACTGTATCGTCCCCGTTCTCCTGCATGCTTTCGGATAAACTGCGACTTCCTAGCAAAAGGGACGAAAGACTTCCGAGGAAAGTGGCACATATCTTGACAAAATTTGGAGGCGGCAAAAAAAACGCATCACATAAATATGTCATGACGCCGGAAAAAATGCTCTTTCGTCTCTCTCTCGACAAAACCACCAGTTTCGTGGTATCAATCGCTCGAAAACCTGGACCACGAACTAAGATGACGACCGCGCTACCAAAAATCCGAACGAAGAAGTTCAGAAGCAGCTTCATGGTGCGAGGTGCGAAAAACGACTTCTTTTTCATGCGAAGGGGTTCTCATCACTCCCTTACTAGAACACCTCCATTTTCATTATTTCCCCGAATCCGCGTTTCACTCTAAAAGGGCATTACCAGACCGAATCAAGGTAAATTCATTGATTGATTGAGTGAAAGCTTACTTTTTACGTTGAATCAAGCGACCAGAGGCCAGAGGCAGTCTCATCTAAAATCCACAATTTATTTGCGTTGGCTGGAGACAATACTCCTTTTTGTATATCCCTCTTCTGCAAAATCGTTTTGGTCAGCACTCGAAGACAAACGAATATAACTCTGACTAATTGGAGTTATTAATAGGAATGAGGCGCGAGTGAACGCACCTTATCACTCTGATCCGCTGCAACTTCTTTTCCATTCACTTTACAGTACTTACTTTTTTATTGGGAGAGATGAGACGAACTTGGCCAATTTTGCAGCTATTGACTCATCCATGCTTGCAGCTTCGTCCTTATCTATTTCATGCTCATAGGAGACTGCAGAATCCGTCCATTCCATGTCGTCGACATCCCCTGTCTCGACATGATGCAACGTTAGAATCTTCTTTCCTTTCCCTTCTTCAACCCGTCAACGCGAACAAAATCTACTAAAACGTGCATAATACCTTCATTTAAGCTTCTGGTATCATCACCATATCGAGGATCGGTTTGACGCTACACAGAAAATTCAGTGCCTCAGTTCGATGCATTTTTCTCGCGAAAAAATCTGTCCTCCATGTGATGCATCTTTATCGCATCGAATTTGGATACGGTTATCGCATCGACCTGAAAGCCCTATGATTTGCTCCTCTCACTTTCTCAAGCCATCTCAGCGAATGTAGGCTACCACGTGCTTCTCTGGAGTTGCTCTTGATATCCCGCGGAAGATCTGTCAGGGGCTACTTTTCATCCGCCAACACGTAGAACACATGTTCATTCCACATGATGTCCAGTTATTGCTCACCACCGATGGGACATTTTTATTTTCTTCCAAAAAGCAGCTGTCACTGCTTCAGTCGCATATCATTATAACAATACAAGATGGGTTACTTGGCGTTGCCCGGGATATTTTTTAGGAGTAATGTAGCTGTTGTTCTTTTATTTGCTTTTTTGTTAGTGCTTCTTTGTCTAAGTCCTGCCAGACCGACGGGGACGGGAGCACTGCTCTGGCCATCTTATTTTATTTGTTTTTTTCTTATTTTTTAAAAGTTGTTCTAAATTAATTCTTAACTCAAAGGGGCTCTTCTTTCACAAAAATCTAACTTAAATGAGTTTCTCAATGATATTCTTATTTCACAGGAAAAACTAAACTCCATTTTCTCACACATATTCTTACTGCACTGAAAAAAATCTAAATTCTAAAATTCTAAATTCTAAAGTGTCTCAATGCAATGCTTGTGGGTAAACAACATTGGTGGTTTTCGAATTGGGGGCAAGAATGAAGAGATTCTTGCTTGACCCAACCCGTNTTCCCGCAGACTCGCTGTTTCGGCAGCGTCGGAAATTACACGAAATCACGTGAGACTGGTCGTGAGACACGTGAAGTCACGTGAGACAGTGTCGGGCCGATTCGAAATTGTGGAAGCAGATATATGGTAAAGAAGCAAATAATTTGATTGCTTCGCTTTCGTGACAAGTGTCCATAGTGAAGCGATAAACCAACGTGAAGAAATACACCAAACACACTCCCTGTAACAAAAGACCGCATACGTAAAGACATGCGTCTAAATACTCAGTGAGTACCACCAACAACGAAGTAGAATGTGCTGAAAAACCTAAAGATAATTCTAAAGGCCAAGGGAACCCGAATTGAGCCGATAATGTGACCATCGGGCTGGTGCGCGATGACACCATCGTATGACACCGATACTTGATTTATTTACTTGCATCAGAAGCCGCATTGTCCAATTCGTGAAACAATATTACCCAGCTGACGTCATTGTCTATGATCCCCACAGCTGTCTGAACTGCGAAAGCCACTTTTGCACGACCTTTAAATAAATAAAGTCCTGTCAAGTGTGATCGACACTAAACCCCGTGGTCTTTGAGCACGCAAGCGTGAATAATGTCGTTGATTCGTAGTCAGGAATATTTTTTTTATTGATTTCAAATGCAAAACCTAAATATGAACATAAGAAATAAGGACAGAAACCCAAAAGTATCCGACCTAAAATACCGTTCTTGTCGAAGTGTAGCCTTGAATATGAGTCAGATCAAAGCCAGAAGTCTTCGTCAATGAATGAAGCATGCTCAATCCACTAAAGTGATATTCGAGTCATGAACGAAGCCTTCAAAAGCGGCTGGACATGGGTTGCCCTACCACTACACCTATATTAGGTACTGGAAAGGAAACAGCCGAGAGGTACCTGGCATGTTCCGCGGGACCTAAAAAAATATCGACGCTCAACAAAGCCGCTCAGGGACTTCGCGGCGAAGCCAAAAATTCAATTAATCGCCAGCCATGATGTACCATCGAGGAAGTTTGCGACCGACTCATCGAGTGAGCTTTCCAATTCCGTGTGTAGCGTTAGGGATAGCAAGGATAGGCGCGACTGAATGTCCTGGGTTCGGTGATGTAGTGATAGCACACCCGACCGGCAATCAGGAGGCCCGGGTTCGATCCCCGGACGTTCCCTGGTGTTCTGTCCTTTCGGCCTCTCATGCCATTCAACTCTTCCCTCTACTGGCCACCGGCCATTACATGTTGGTGTCAGGAGTGGCATCTGGCTGCACGTGTCCTCATGGGTCTCCTCAGGATGGTCACCCAGCACCTCTTTCCTCGAAGCTTAGTCCATTTGGGTCCACCTATCTTGGATCACCCATTTCCCCCTTTTCTCACACATGTGAACTGGAGCAAATCTGCAGAGATCGTACCAATCGAATGGCTTATGAGAGCCATGACCCATCGTTCCTGCGTTCATCTGCGAGACATATGGCAAGGTACTAAACAATCCTGCGAGGAACTATTCCAGGGAAAGAATGAAGGGAACGTTTGCGTACTGTGCAAAAAGTGAGACCCTTGCCTCCATCTAGTGGCCTGGCGAAGAACTTCAAGGTGTTCACTTCAATACGAGAGGTGAGCGAGCTTTTCGTGAGTAATAAGAGAGTAAATTCGAAAAGTTCACGGTGTGCTCACTTTTTACTCCCCTAACGCTCTGAATTTTCTAAGAGTGTAGACGCATTTGGTTTTGCAAACGCCTTTCAGGAGACACGGCACGGTCGGGAAGCAAGAGATATAAATCGAAAATCCATTCAATGTTTTTTTTCTCTTGAGAAAAATTAATCGAAATGCGAAAATTGAGAGATGTATATCATCTCGATTTACCGATTTCTCTGAGTGTATGGACATGCTGCGACTTGGCTCTCTTTCATAACGGACAGAATTGGGATCGTAATTTCCTGTTCCGCATTGTTTACCCTAGCATCGGTATGGAACAGGAATCCTCTTTCGATGGCGACAACAAATTCTCTTGTTCTTTGAATTTTAATGGCACTCGTTCCATGCTTCTTCGCCATTAACCCCCGCGACACACCATTCCCAGTAATCGCTCTATTATCGACTATGGGCGCAGATGAAAATTTCCTCATTCGCATGCTTTGTGAGGAATGAGAACGCTTCTTTGGGGGAATTGCAGCGGGAAATGCTCAAAATAAACGTATTGCATTCGCACCTGATATTCACGGGAACGCGTGAGCTTATGTCGCATTTAGGTCCGCGCGTAGGGGTTGTCAAACTTTTCAATCTGTTTTAAAATCCAACGCATTCTTTACTAACATGGATAGGCGTGAGCATGCACATATGTCTGTTGCAGCAATTCTCGAACTTGGTCTTTGGTGCAGTGAGGTCTCGCAGATGAACGCAGGAACGATGGGTCATGGCTCTCATAAGACATTCGATTGGTACGATCTCTGCAGATTTGCTCCAGTTCACATGTGTGAGAAAAGGGGGAAATGGGTGATCCAAGATAGGTGGACCCAAATGGACTAAGCTTCGAGGAAAGAGGTGCTGGGTGACCATCCTGAGGAGACCCATGAGGACACGTGCAGCCAGATGCCACTCCTGACACCAACATGTAATGGCCGGTGGCCAGTAGAGGGAAGAGTTGAATGGCATGAGAGGCCGAAAGGACAGAACACCAGGGAACGTCCGGGGATCGAACCCGGGCCTCCTGATTGCCGGTCGGGTGTGCTATCACTACATCACCGAACCCAGGACATTCAGTCGCGCCTATCCTTGCTATCCCTAACGCTACACACGGAATTGGAAAGCTCACTCGATGAGTCGGTCGCAAACTTCCTCGATGGTACATCATGGCTGGCGATTAATTGAATTTTTGGCTTCGCCGCGAAGTCCCTGAGCGGCTTTGTTGAGCGTCGATATTTTTTTAGGTCCCGCGGAACATGCCAGGTACCTCTCGGCTGTTTCCTTTCCAGTACCTAATATAGGTGTAGTGGTAGGGCAACCCATGTCCAGCCGCTTTTGAAGGCTTCGTTCATGACTCGAATATCACTTTAGTGGATTGAGCATGCTTCATTCATTGACGAAGACTTCTGGCTTTGATCTGACTCATATTCAAGGCTACACTTCGACAAGAACGGTATTTTAGGTCGGATACTTTTGGGTTTCTGTCCTTATTTCTTATGTTCATATTTAGGTTTTGCATTTGAAATCAATAAAAAAAATATTCCTGACTACGAATCAACGACATTATTCACGCTTGCGTGCTCAAAGACCACGGGGTTTAGTGTCGATCACACTTGACAGGACTTTATTTATTTAAAGGTCGTGCAAAAGTGGCTTTCGCAGTTCAGACAGCTGTGGGGATCATAGACAATGACGTCAGCTGGGTAATATTGTTTCACGAATTGGACAATGCGGCTTCTGATGCAAGTAAATAAATCAAGTATCGGTGTCATACGATGGTGTCATCGCGCACCAGCCCGATGGTCACATTATCGGCTCAATTCGGGTTCCCTTGGCCTTTAGAATTATCTTTAGGTTTTTCAGCACATTCTACTTCGTTGTTGGTGGTACTCACTGAGTATTTAGACGCATGTCTTTACGTATGCGGTCTTTTGTTACAGGGAGTGTGTTTGGTGTATTTCTTCACGTTGGTTTATCGCTTCACTATGGACACTTGTCACGAAAGCGAAGCAATCAAATTATTTGCTTCTTTACCATATATCTGCTTCCACAATTTCGAATCGGCCCGACACTGTCTCACGTGACTTCACGTGTCTCACGACCAGTCTCACGTGATTTCGTGTAATTTCCGACGCTGCCGAAACAGCGAGTCTGCGGGAAACCCCTACATATCTCCGCAAATAATTTTTATCGTTGTGAGTTGGATGAATCATCTCATGGATGGGTCATGGAATTGAGTCGGAATGGATTAGAGCCAAATCATGGACAAGATCGACAACTTGTAATTACGAAGTTATGGAGTGAAAATAAGTATGTTCGTTTTCGACAGTCAAAACATGCTGGAATATAAGCAGATACGGGTATGTCAAAAGCCATTTATTGACACTAATTCCAACAAAATGTCTGAAAACATGTAAACACGTTTTAATGGACTGGAGACCTGAGATGTTTCAGTAGTAACCCTGTCGAAAATATTTATTCCACTTTAGAACCTGTTATAACGATACAAAAAATGCGTTTGAGGTGTATAGACTCACCTTATCATCGGTTAAACTGCAGAGTACACGCAAATCCTCAGTTTCCAGTGGGGCATTGACCAGTGTGCCGTCGGGTTGCAACATGCTGGTTCGGGATTCACAAGCATCTTTGTCCCGCTAATATTGGACAAAGCTCGAGTTACGTTGAAGACGTCATGATGGAATCCGCGTTACACGTAATTATATATTTGTTTACCTTTTTTTCGGAGATTCGGGGGCCCCATCCTTTTCGAGCTAGCTTGGCCCGGAATGCCTTCTTCAGTCGTGGATTCAGAAAGCAGTGGAACACGAAGGCAAGTATCCCCTGTGACAACGATGGGAGGGCAAGCGTTATTTTCTCGCCAAATTGAGTTATCTTCAGTATAAACCTCAGTTCCCCCTTAAGAGGAACTACACGATTCATGAGACGGTTGGTTGTACAGGATTACTGCGCAAATACATCACTAACAAAACAGGCGCTGAGATTCCCTGAGGGAATCAGCAAAACTATTAACTTATTTCTTCGAGGGCGAGGATATATTTAGTATATGAGAACACAAAGGAATGAATGCGAACTCTGATTTCGTTCCCCACACATCATGTTCTTAGTTCGTATGTGAAACTAGAAATGCTCAATCACTTTATAAGTCCATCGGATTGAAGGAATTCATTCTCATATTATGTTCCTGAATGATAAAAAATCAAGAAAAAAAAACAAATGTTTACGAAGAAAAAAGAAAGCAAAGAAGGTTTAGAAGTGCAGCCATGAATAGCGAGTCTTTCACTCTCAATTACCATTTATTTCATGAGTGAAATAGGTCATCCATAGAGTCTATATAACTTAGGTTTGGTTTCCATCTCTGAAATTACCTGCAAGGCATTGGCGATAGTGAAAAAGGGGAGGACGAGTGGCGAAACCTGCATGTAGAGGAAACCAAATATGCAACCAATCCCTAATAGGCTGGACATGGACACTGCTGCTTTCACCGGGTTCCTGAAACAGTTCAAGAACATACTATTTCATGTCACGTGTTGAAGGTAGAAATAACTCGTGCGAAATAAATGCTTTACGAGTCGGGTTTTTCTTCCAAACGACCGGCTTTCACAGGCCGTCTGATGATGTGGATCGCCAAAAACAAGAAGATGGCATTTGACAAAAGAGTGACCAAAACGGGGCCGGCAAATGTCCAGATATAGCGAGGCGATGACAACCAGCAGCTGGCAAAAATAAAATCGGAACCTGTTGAGGTGGACATATGGAAAGGTGGAAACAATTCAAATCTCTATAATGACGGCAGCAAAAATGCTGTCACGAATTGCCCACTATGAGGCCCATCCTCATAGTGCCGTTGTTTAAGAGCATTCTATAATTGCAGTTTTTCCCAATTGCTAACGTCCGTTTCTCGAAACTATACTTCCGTTTTCAAAACTATTTGAACAAATCCCAAAACTCCGCAAACTTTTCACAAAACTAAACATCCGATTTCATTGCTAACGTACGAAAAGCGATACACGAAGGGCGATTTTAATATATCTACGTACCTTTTTCGAAACCTAACGCACTGAAAAGGATAAGAAGACCGATTCGACGAGTGTGGACGATGGATGCATGGCTTCTGACGGCAATCTCTATCCTCCAAAATTCCTTCCAACCAATCCCAGAGGTTTTCTCATCGTCCATAGTCGTCAGAGCCGAATGCTCCTTCTCAAATGTTGAAATGTTGAAATAGTTTCTCACGTCGATACATCAATGTAGTTGGCAAGCAATAATGCCGACTGCTATTCAGAAAAATCCAAAATACCTGATCCTGAATATTTACTAAGATTAATTTCTGTAACAATATATATAGCTAAAAAGGGTTGAAAAGAGAGAAAAGAGGCCATTTTTGGTCGTTTTTCTTTATCATAAGTTACAGAATTGTTATGACCTTGGGACCCATTTTTGTTCGTAGATATGAGTGTTCATTGCGAAAATCTCATGTTATGATCTCCAAATCTTTCCAAGTCATGCTCGCTCTATTGGCTCGTTGAGGGGTTTTCGACCGGATACAACGCCCTGCACCCTTTTGAATGACGGCACGAGTCAAGTGACAAGATAACAGTCTGGCCTTATTAGGGTGTGGGAAGATAGTAATGGGCTCGACCGGCAGAAACCATGAACTGTTGTGGAGCAAAAAAGTGCAATTTCCCGTTCAACGAAGGCGAGAGGGGAAGAATGGGAGGGGGGAGGAGGAGTTTGTGTGCTTTCAAGCAGCACCTCGTCCATATACCTTACGTGAAATAATCTCAATGGACGGTTTGATGATTTTTACAAGAATAAAAATATGCTGGTTTGATCCTGGTTGATCACAGTTGAAACACCCGCCGTATACACATCCACTCAACAACCGAGCCTATATTGTATAGGTTGTCAGAGTAAAAGTTGAGGACAAGAGGAGAAGTCCTCATTGTATGATCAGAAAAACTGTAAAAATATTTTATCAACAACAAATTTCACAGAAAAGAGAGTCAGTCACATTATCGTCTTTTTCTTTTCTTTTTGAATGATACATAAGCGAGAAAGCTATGAAAATAAGGAATACCAAAGGTTCCAAACTATGCATTTATCGCAGGATGCTAATTTGAGTTTAAAAAAGAAGAGAAACCGACTCAAGAGACTCTTTCTGCTTCTATTCCGGCCTCCTAATTTTCAGAATAATTATTTTCACCGTCTCTTCTTGACTGTTCATAGACATTCCTTACCCCGTACGTTTAATTATTGAAGCGCGTACTTTCATTTTGATAAAGGGACGCACTTTTGACTGTCGGACGCATGGATATGTGAAAAGAGCGCAGCGTTTTGCGGATCATACTTCATATTTTTGAAAAATGTCCATCAATATATGAAATAGGGCTCTAGCAATAGGGAAAAGCTGTAATATTCAAACGCATAGGATTTGTTTTCAAATATCAAGACGACAATGGCTAGTATTGCTTTCAACGACATTGAATTACGAAAGCAGACAATTTGAAGATCCATGCGTAGTTTTCGAAAAATTATTGTACATTTTCTCAAAGAAAGGAAATTGTCGAAGAACAGCAGGCGAGACAGTCTCCCTTTGAACCTGCAACCCGAACTCTTCAAGGAGTTTACATTTACTTGGTGGAAAAGAAGCATTTTGCCAAATAATGCTACCGTCTTGCAAAGCGACAACTTCTTAGAATGATGGTAGGAAGAATGGACATCTTTTCCAACTACATGTTCAATTTGAACAGAACCAACGTGGAGCCATAAACAGGAAGTTTATTATATTTCCTCTTTTGCTGATTTTTGCCAGATTCCTCCCAGGAACTCCACTGATTCTGCTTTCTTTTTCTTTCAATTGCAGGTGAGCGGTTCCTGGGCGTTTAGACACGAGAGGTTTAAATAAAATCTATAAGAAATGAAATTTATTTTCCGAATCAATATCCATGAGATTCTCACTCAGATACAAATCCTCTTCACACACATTTACCCATTTAACGTCATATTTACCTAGAGAAACACAAAATTGGCTATCAGGAGGTTCCGTATGAAGTTGCCATTAAAATGGTGTTCCGGCTTCGCAATTATTTCTAAGGTATTTGAATATACAGGGTGTCCCACTTATCGCGCACGATTTTAACTGCGTATGAAAATATTCATAGTTGAGACGTTTCTTCAGTTCGGGAATGTCCCTCGGTTTGGTCGCATAGACTTTCGACTTAAAGCCCCACATGAAGAAGTCGCACTGCGTTAAGTCAGGAGAATAGGCCGGCCAGGGCATTGTTGGTGATCCACGACCCTTCCATCGATCCGGAACTTTTTCGTTCAGCCAGGCACGAACTTCTTTACCGAAAAGAGGGAGGGCACCATCATGCATGAAGACCAGATCATCAGCCAATCCCTGTTATTCAATTTTTGGCCAGAATTTTTCTTTGGCATTAAGGATGGTACCCGCCTCTTTTCGGTAAAGAAGTTCGTGCCTGGCTGAACGAAAAAGTTCCGGATCGATGGAAGGGTCGTGGATCACTAACAATGCCCTGGCCGGCCTATTCTCCTGACTTAACGCAGTGCGACTTCTTCATGTGGGGCTTTAAGTCGAAAGTCTATGCGACCAAACCGAGGGACATTCCCGAACTGAAGAAAGGTCTTCCCGCTGCGTTTGGAGACACTACCGTTGAAATGCGCTAGAAAACGCTGCTTGAAGACCAGGCACGATTGGAAAAAGTGCTTGAAATTGACGGGGGTCATGTTAAAGTTCATAGCTTGTAACTAGTAAATTTGTTTTGGCTGAAACTTTGTCACAATAAATGCTAAACAGACATCTACATATTGTGAACATTTTGTTTAGTTTGCTCAACTATGAATAATTTCATACGCGATTAAAATCGTCCGCGGTAAGTGGGACACCCTGTACTTCAAGCTACGCCATCGGTAATTTGAAAAAAAACTCAAGCGTGTACTAAGGTTGATGAGGTACTTGAGACGTTTCGAAATGGGTTCTGGGGCAGAAGGCCGAAAATTTTTTGTCGAATTGCAAGAATGTCGAAGGCATAAATTGTCGAAAGGCAGAATGGGAGTGAGTAGGAAATGTCGAATTATGACATGGTGGAACGGAGAAAATGTCGAAAGAACCAGAAATTCGAAAAATGTTGAAAAACGTCGGATGTGCTTGTCTAGGGCTACGTTCTTTTTTTTCTGAATAGAGTTATTCTTTGTCTCTTGTTTAGTTCACGCCTTCGTAGGCTGTATGTTCAGCCTTCTCAAACTGGAATGATCATTTATCTTCAGAGATAGGCGATCACTCCAGTTATTATTAGTGACCTTGAAAGGGGTTCGACCCATACTCGCCCATGAACTAGCAGTCAATCTCGATCCTTTCCTTGTCATCACTCCCTCGGCTTATTTTCTGGATCGACTGGGTTCGTTATGACGTCCATGCTTCACAAGACTCAAAAAGGTGGTGCTTTGCTCGTGAATAGTGGTTGTATGTATACCAAAGACAACCCTTGAAGAGTTTGATTTGAGGCCTTTGCTCGATTTCTTGAGAGGTTTAGCACAATGAAGTTTTGAAGCAATTAGACAATTGGACATTTGACTGGATTGATATATTTATTGATGGCTATAATTGGCCTATAATGTACTGATGTGCCTATCGACTCAGTAAAAGTAGCTTTCGACATTTTAGTCTTCGATCATGAGGACGTTCGACATTTTAGCTATTCGACTAAAGAGAATTCGACATTATGCCATTCGACCATTCGAGAGGATAACTCGAAACGAGGGGGATATAGCACGGTTTCTGTAACTTCCCACGGAGCCTTCCGAATATTATATTTTATGATAAGGAACCTCCTAATAATAACAAGAACCTCCTGTGGGGCTTACAATGTGTCCTGAAAAATCTTGCAAGAGAATGTAGTACTCACTAACCCCATCTATGAAACAATTTATATTTATTTTAGGTTTCGGTGCGGCATACTGATCACTTGCAAATTAGAAGAAAATACGACAGACTAAATGAAGTTCCGGTGGGAAAATAGGGGGAAAAACCTGTATTAAACAAGAAAAGAACATTAATTTTTTGTGTTGGGCTCAAATTTGATTCATTTCAAATTGAACAAGTGACTAAAAAAAGAATTCATTCTACTGCTATCATCTTGCAAACTTTGCAGCATGCCTGTGCAATGCCCGAGTCACCAAATGGACTTTAGCCTGATAGTTGAGCATAATGTGTCGTATCTCACAATTCCCCGGCTCCGTATCCGTGCGTGCGAGTACCAAAGGACACTAAAGCCGTGATGCAGACGATCCCAAAGGGAACACCATATCCGACGATAAAATGCGCCCGCGTGGAAAGTCTGAAACGCTTAGGCTTGCCGACCAGTTTCCGATAGATGGAGAGGCACTCCAAGGCCAGCCACATGTAGATGCAGAGAAATATCAAGTGCATGAACATTCCAGTGATGGCGCAACCGACCTGCGATATATTCGAGACAAAAAGAGGATTATTATACTCTCTTTTTGTGAAAAATTTAAATGATTTGAGCTTTCCTTCCGAATGAAACCTAGTTCGTTGGGTTTCTAGTAAGAGGCTAGTTCGTTGTTCAGTTCAGTATTAATCACAATAACCTATTCTAGAGTCTAATTCTGTTTTGCTAGAACTGAAAAAGTCTGCTGACCCGCAGCAATGAATTACGTCTTTGTGTAATGCTACTAAATTAAGTAATATACTAGTTATTGGGTATGGGACGGATACTCACATGTCTTATTGAACTAAATTTCAGCCAAAATTTTCGAATGAACATTAATCGCTTTCACTTATTTCGTCGAAGCTTTTTTTCAATAGAGGACAAGATACTCACAATGATTGAGATATGTAAACATCTGTAAAACTGTTGACAGTCATTACATAACGGACCATGCCTACGATTGGAAAATGGAATTTAAGGAAGGAATTTAATAAGTCATAAATAAGAAAAGTAAAAATTAGCTTAAAATGTACTTTCATAAGTGATGATGGGAAAATGCTGAAGCCAAGTGATTTCCAGAGACACCAAAGCCTCACCTCGGAAAGATTGAAGATGTAACGGTCAATGAGCAGGAATAGACATATCTGGCCCAACAAGAGGCAGAGGCACAACTGCTGACTAGGGTTCACCAATGTTGAGTTTTCATTTCTACAAAAGATGAAGAGGCTTTCAGGATGAAAAAAGCCATCATCGAATATTATACTACTGTTCAATGGAGACGAACCTATTCATATGGAAAACGACCAGGGAAAATACGAGTCCGATCATGGAGAGGCTCGAAATGAAAATGAGAAATATTTCCAGTGCGACACTGCGTCCCTGAAACAAATCCACGCCATGGTAATTGTTTTCGCATCTTCGAAGTCCTATTTGCATTTTAGTTTATTTAGGAGCTACTTTCTCCTACTCACTACATATTGATGGGAGTCCATGAGAATCCCAAAATCGGTGAAATGGCTGCATTCACACACAGTTTGTTTCCTGTCAGATGACACCTCGCGGCAGCCTGTAGTGTCCCAATAACCCCTACAAAATGGGAGTGATTCGGCATTTTCAAATCCTGAATCTGTGAGGAAATAATGGCATATCTCGGAATGATACGACGCACTGTTCGCTGAAGTTCCAGAAACTGCATCGGTGGCTCCGGGGTACGAATGTTGGCTCTTCCCCTTCGTGTAGGTCCCTCCAAATGTCACGATACGGAGGGTCTTGAATGTGATGCAAGTTTTCCATGACGAGAGTAACGGGATTCGTCAGTTGCAAAGTTGGCTCCCCTTTCCAAGTGAAGCTGAGAAGTTTAGAATTCAGGGTCTTCTGCTCTCTCAACCTGCAAGAGCAATGATTCAAAATTGGACGATAACTACTACCTTATGTTACTTTTGTAGGGATATGCATACACGTTTTGATGACCAGGCAGCAGTTGCTCCAAGTACTGAACGGCATACAAAACTCCAACATAGGAGTAATGGTTGCCATCCGAATCACCTTCAGATGTTCCGGGAAGCTTCAAATACGTCTTGCTTTCCGTGCTGGGGAAGATGAGTGGATTTGACCGAGCTCCCTTCTTCTGTCCATGAATTTCAATCAAAAATGTTGATTGTGCTGCTACAAACTCAAGTTCCTCATCAAAGCCCGTGAGAAGTTTCTCCGACAAATCAAGAGACGAGTGACTTATTGTCCTGAGGAGGGATGTGAAAGTTTTCGTTCGATTGGCCTGTGTAGGAAGAGTACTACAAATGAGCTTTTTCAATTTTGTCACTTTCATGAAATTATGTGGCTAGAAGCAAAAGCAAAGTTTAGCCTCTAAATTTAAAAAGAAAAACCTTTCAAAATCGAAATTTCTGGGCATATATTTATGCTTTTGCTTAATGGGTGTGTAACTTCATTCCTAAGACATTTTCTAAGCATTACCGTTTAGTTTCCGTCCCTTTATGCCACACCTATAATCAATTTGCATACTTGGGCCTCAAGGACATCGTTCTCAGGCCAGAAAGTCCATAAAGGTGAAGGCATAGAAACTTCTCCGAAGCACATGAGACGTTTCAGAATAATTTTCCCATGTGTTCCGCATATAACGTGAAAAAAGACACTTTCGGAATTGGTTCACGCTTACAGGTAATAATTGCATCCATCCCTCGGAGACTGCGAGCAGCTGGTCGACAACCAATGTGAAGTTGGTAAGAAAAGTTTTAACATTCTGCTGAAGCATGTCGTCTCCGACTAAGCCATGGTTAAAGGTTTCAAACAATCGGTTGAGTAAATCCACAATCTTCTCAATCTCCTCCCCTGAAAAATCCTTTACGTCTTCGACCGCCAAAGTCAAGTTGGGCAATATGTCCGGAAGACTCGAATCGTTCAGCTTGGAAAATACATAAGTAATCGTAATACAGCTGTGATGATTTCTGGAGAAAAAGGAGCACATGAGATGCATAAAATTACCAATCCCATCAGATCATCGATCCAGTCAGTGAATGAAGTGCAGTTTTCGAGCATTACGAATCCATCTTCAGAGCACGTCCATAGCTGGTGGCCGTAATGATGATCGGGACAGGGCGTTACAGTCACGTCGCCCTCCAAGCCTGGGAACTGGTTGCCTTTTATCTTAAGCTCCGTGCAGTAGCGGACTAAAGAGGATTTAAAATAATAGTAATTGTTCCCATGTGTTCTTCGGACACCGCTTATTGCATGTTCAATCAAATTCCGTTTGAGCCTGATAGTTAAGGTATAATACAATAATTCACAGCGGTTCCAATTCCTCAACGGTTCTTTGGAAATGTTCAGTTTAATTTAGTTTGACTAAACTGAACTAGAGTAATTGACTCGACAAACATTTAAAATTACTAATTTTTTAAAACAATCTTGGAGATGATAACGGCGGAAATGGAAGGATTCATTAAAAATAACATGATGAAATGATGACTCACGACAAAAGCCTCCTTTTTCGACATATCCATCCGCACATACACAAAGGCTCTCTGGTAATGCGGGGACACACTGGGCATGGTGCGTGACGCACTTGACAATGTCTGGGATGCATTTCTCTCCCAGTCCAGGGTAAGACTTAACTGGATCGCAACCGCATGAAAATAAAAACATACTGATAGTAGACGAGAGGGACATTGATGGAAACTCACTGCAGATGCCATCGTTTTCCACGAATTCAGTCTTGCATTCGCATCTTCCCTTCGAACACTTAGTGTTATATGCATCACAGCCGACAGCAGAGTCGCACTCTTGTCCGAGGCGAGGCAGCCCTTTCAGCGAGAAATGGAGCTATTTAATATTGTTATACAGTGTCCATAAATTATTGGAACAATTTTGTGACGTCACCGTTTCCAAGCCAAATAAGGGAGAACATTCAAACCTGGCGGTTTTGAACAGGAATGTGATGAAGTTGTTATTGCTACCTTGATAGCGCTGAACCATATAAGTTGTGCGCGCACCGTTGGTTTTTAATGGTTTCCGCCCAACAAATGCTCATTGCGTTCTATTTAAATGAAACGAAAAGTGCAAGAATACAGAGGAAGTTCAAAACCTGTATTTGACAAAGATGTTTCCTCGAGGATCCCCATTTACACAGTGACACAATACAATTCAGGAGACTGAATGTCTGTGTCAACAGAAAGGAGCTGGGCAATCGAGCTTCGATGCAGACTGTGGAGGCGATTCGAAGAGCTTGTTCGTAGGTGTCCCAAGGCAAGTATCCACTGGACGAGCCAAAAACTTACTCTCAAAAAATAACATATATCGATAACAGGGTCTTAGGATTTTTCTTTTGGATTTTCTTCCGTTGGCGAAAGGCCACAGATACTTCCCACCCCTGCCTTGAACAATTGAGAAGCAGAGGAACTGAATTAAGTCACATATTGCGATTGCCGGACCAGGCATGCTCTTCCGAGTTTGGAGGGATATTGAATACGGATTTGCCATGAGACAGGTGGAAGCCAAATGAAAATTTCCTGAGAGTATGCATGAAAACATTTGGTCATATTTTCAACAATTTCTTAAATTCGAACGTTCTCGTTTGAAGATTCAAAACTGTGAAGTCACAAAATTGTAGAGAACATTTTTGGGTACAATGTGCTGAAAATATACATAAGCATAGATGTAAAATTCTCAATGCAAAGACTTACTACATAATTTATTCTGCACTTGATATCCTGCATTGCATTCGCAAGTGTCATCCGTGCAGTTCGCATTGCTCACACAGTCTTCCGCATCAGTGCAGTAGCTACCAACCTTAGCCTCTGCCATGAAACATAAAAAACGCAAATAAGAGAAAAAGGTGCGACGATGTCATTTGGTGACAGGCTACAGACGAGGGATTTAGCATCTGAGCAGGCGACGAATGTACGATTAAAATATTTCCACATCCGTATCATCTTCATTTACACCTTGATAGGTGATGCTTCCCTCAATGAAACAATGTAGTTAGACCAAGCCGCTTCACGCGCAATGGTGTTCAACTCAATCTGAAAAAAAACTTAAGAAATAACCTACATAAAACAGATTTAGCATTACACGAGCACTATGGCCTGTGGCGAAGTCTTGAAATAAATATTCCTAATCTTCATTATAATAATTTTTTTCATCTTCTTTAGTCTTTCTTTGGTTGTAGCACAATGACAGATTCATCACAAGGCAAAGCAAATTGTGGGTGTATCTTTATGATGATTAAAATGCTTGATAAATATCGGAGGTTGCAGGCCAAAAATACCCTGTTTATTTCCTGAATTATATGTTAATATCAGTATCAGGAGCTAATATCGGTATCTGTCTTCCTGAATGAGTTCAATTAGATGACTAGACTTGAAAATCTCCTAAAGTCTAATTTTTAACTATTTTGGAACTAACAAACGGATCGTAATCGCATGAAAATAAAAACATGACATTAGACGAGAAGGACATTGATGGAAACTCACTGCAGACGCCACCATTTTCCAGGAATTCAGTGGTACAATTGCACCTTCCCTGGGAACATTCAGTGTTATTTGCATCGCACCCAGTACCAGAGTCGCACTTTTCTCCGAGGCGAGGCAGCCCTTTCAACGAGGAATGTTGTTAATTAAGATGTAAATTTCAGACTAGATTTCAAATTTTATTGGAATACTTACTACACAATTTATTCTGCTCTTGATATCCTGCCTTGCATTGGCAAGTACCACCTTTGCAGTTCGTGTTGCTCACACAGTCATCCACCTTAGTACAGGTGCTACCAGCCTGAGCCTCTGGCATTAAATAAAAAAGTGCACGTAAGAGGAGTTGTGACATGATGAAGTGGCCACTGGCTCACGCGTGAATCGTTTTCTTTTCTTTTAGCAATCGACATGAAAGGAGTCAAATACATTTATGAGTCTAGGCTGCGGATCGCCTGAATGAAAAAGTCAGACTCGATAATGACAAAAGAATTAACTCTGGACGAGATGTTTCCTCTTCGGATAAATAACATGCATTGTCTCGTACACTCGTAGTTACTAAGCTCGTACACTCGACACGACGGATAATTTACGGAATCCCTATTGTTCTTAGACGGTTTGCCAGCCGCCTTTATGAGATGACCAGTCTGGACGAGCTTTTGTCGTGCATTACCCCACATCAACAATTCATCTTCGGACTGACGCATTCAAACTCATATAAAGTGTGAGAGTTTTCCCATGATATTGCGTTGTGTGTATTCACCCTGCCACTCACATGGCACGCTGCTTCAGCTGAAAAAATCCAACATCCTGAAAAGGCCTTATCTTCCGTACTGACTTTTACAAAATGACACTGACGATGCCAGTAAATACGGGGGAAAAACTTGCACGTCGCTATGAATGTTGCCGGGTACGAGAAGGTGAACATGCTGAGAGGCAAAGAAGAGAACTAGGTTTATATGTGTATCGCTCAAGTTTGGTGGTTCTGGGACAAATATTTGCTTCATAATAAAGAAATAGCTTTTAATAGAATGTTGGGACGCGCGCTGGACATGGATTTCTAGGGTGTCATTGGAGGAGCATTTTTGTGAAGTTGTTCTGATGGATGTGTTGTCGTAGTAATGTTGTACCTCGTATGCCGCCAAAGTTGACTACAATCACTTATGTGGTCAAATTTATGTGGCCACTCACGGACGTCCTTCATTTTTTTCTTGCGTTCTCCTTCCCCCCCGCTCTCAATCTTCTTTGACAATTTGCAGTATGTTCATTTTCATATAAATTCAGCGATATCATCGTAATTTTGCAGTTCATTACTCTTTGCATATAATTTTAGGGATCCAAATCTGTTTAATACAGCACCAGAACTATTCGCATTTCAGCTATTTGAGTTACATCAGATATCGACATTAAATGAATGGTGATTCTACTCATAGCTGACTGACCCCTCATCGTTTTAAAATCGCATTTTACAACTGAAGGAGAGTCGGGTCAAGAAATTCTTGCCCCGATGAAATGGTATTGGGATTATTAAACCGGATGCCGTCACCTGGATCAGTATTCAGCTCACTCCGAAATAAACTTTCAAAGCGACCCACGTAATAGAGATATTGTTTTACATAAACACTATAACCTGATGATGGGTTTTGCAAGAAATCTTCGTATGTAACTTAGTTCCCCTTCGTCGTTGGATTCATCATATGGCAATGCAGATATGGCAGATGTCATGAAAAAGGATAACGCACAACAAAATCCTCCTTTTTCCACATATCCTTCCTCGCTTTTGAAAAATACCTATGGTCCTGTAAATAAACATTCCGCATGGTGACGTCCTCTGCAAGGTCGGGAATTAATTTTTATCCAGTCCAGGCCATGTCATTACTGAACCGCGGCAGTATGATAGCAACACGATAACAGAAGCCGAAAAGGATATCATAGGGAACTTACTGCAGAAGCCATCACTTTCCACGAATGCAGTCGTGCACTTGCATTTTCCCTCGGAACATTCAGTGCTATTTCCATCACAGCCGACTGCAGAAAAGCACTTGTCTCCAAGGTGAGGGAGCCCTTTCAACGAGGATTGCAGTTAATTGAAATGTAAATCTACCACATTTTCATATTCTAGATTCGAATACTTACTGCATAATTTATTCTGTTCTTCATATCCTTCATTGCATTGGCAAGTATCACCTTTGCAGCTCGCGTTGCTCACACAGTCTTCCACATTTGTGCAGGTGGTACCAGCCTTACCCTCTGCGATAAAACATAAAAAATGCAGGTAAGAGGGAAGAGTGTGACATGTCCATTCTGCTTTTTAAAATAATTCTAAATGAATAAGGTCGGAAAGAAAAAAATGTCCTGAAGGAAAATTTTTGATGTGGCAGAATGTCTCCGCAAACAATATTTGAATGGAACTTTCGTTGAATATCCAAGAAGGAGCATGCGAGAAGTCGTCAAAAACACGTAGAATGTAGAAATGAAGGAATCCATCCAAAAAACTGAGTCCAGCGAGTCACCCGAGTCAGAATCGGTGTCTTTCAGCGTGTACTCTAGCTTCCATTGAGTGGGAGATAGTGCTCGAGACGCAGATCATGTTAAAATCTGGTTCCTATTCCATCGGTGTGCCCAGGTTTGTGAATGTGTGCCAGGCATGGAGGAGAGTTCCGAACATCGCTTCAGCGTTTCCCAGAAGGGAAAAATACTTCTGGTTCTGCATGATTTTGTAGCACCCCAAAAGCCAGCATTACAGCAATAAGACTTATTGGAGATGCCAAAAGTGCAAATGCACTGAACAAGAAGTGCTCGATGGCGAATTCATGTAAAAACAACCTCTAGAAATTGTGTCATCCTAATGAGTTTCACCTCCTTCAAGCCTTACAGAAGCAGAAAACGTATGTGGAATGGGAGATTGACAGGCGAGAAATGGGCCACCCATAAAAAAGCGAAGGAAGCAAGATGTTACCCGCGATGCACAACTGAACGCTATTTGCATTGTTTGCAAAAATCGAGGTGCTACGGTGTACCTGCGAGCTATCGCGCACGATCTACACTTCTAAACGATAGATTTGAGAGTTGACCTTGTGATTCAATGACTTGCAAATGTTTTAATTTGAAAAATTTCATTTCGACGTATTTTATTGTCGTCGTATTTATTTAACTTTCAACATTCTAATATTCTACAATTTTCCATTTTGGCATTTAACTTCTCGGCCAATTCATTTTCGTCCAATTTTAGCAAGACCGACATGTCATGTGGCCACTGGATCACAGAGAAAAGCATTTGAGCAAACGATAGGATGAAGGAGAACATAATGTTCACATTATCATCTTGTACACCAAGAAAAGAGACTAATACGCCACCGCTTGCTTCGATGAAATAATAAGGATATTACTGCACCGAGCCCTTCATATGCAACAGTATTCAACTGACTGAAAATATTTCGAAGGGGTCAACACAGATTTAAAATATCCCATTGTTTGAACACTACGTCCTGAGGCAAGGTGGTTTTCCCATAAACCTTCCTGATGTTCCTTAAGAGAGATCTTTGTCTCTTTCTTAGTCGTCCTGCGTTTTCGATTTTCGAAGCACGTTCAATTCGTTATAAGGCATAACCCTGCATAGTTTCAGGAGGATTGGGTTTTTACGTGATGTTAACTCCCGAAGGTGGCAAACAAGAATGACTCTGAATTTCGGAAACTATGTTAATATAGTCAAATTAAGCTGAACGAGAAGACGAGACTTAATAAGCTTTTAAGATGCTCATATTATCTTGGAGCTGGCGAACGACAGACATGGCAGGAGTCACGTATAAATATCATTAAAAAAATGACGCACTATGAAAGCCAATTCTCTCCACATATTCTTCCGAACATTTGCAAAAGCACTCTGAATCTGTGAGGACGTATTCCACGCACTTTTCGAACTTTGGAATGAATTCCTCTTACAGTCTAGTGTATGTCATAACGAAATCGCGACGGTATGAAAATAATAACACAATGATAGAAGATGAAAAGGATATTGATGGAAACTTACTGCAGGTGCCATCACTTTCCAAGAATTCGATCGTACATTTGCATTTTTCCTCTGAACATTCAATGATATTGGCATCACAGCCGACACCTGAGTCGCACTTTTCTCCGAGGTGAGGCAGCCCTTTCAACGAGAAATGTTGTTAATTAAAATATAATATGAAAATATGGTAATTCAAATTCTTGATTGGAATACTTACTACATAATTCATTCTGCTCTTGATATCCTGCATTGCATTGGCAAGTGTCACCTTTGCAGTTAGCGTTGCTCACGCACTCTTCCGCATTTGTGCAGTTGTTACCAACCTTAGTCACTGAAAACATGAACAAATGCAGGCAAGAGGATAGGGTGTGACGTGTCATGTGGCCACTGGATCTCGGGGAATAGCATTTGAGGAAGAGAAATGGTCATGACAGCTGAGCATCCATTTAATTTTATTTGGCCCTGTGGCAACATGTACTCAAATGATCATTTAAAAAAAATAATTTAGGAAAATGAAGGCTAAGTTGCATGTAAGACGCTCTAAAGGTGTGAACATCATCGAGAAACGCGCGCGTATCGGTAGTGACAAGCCTGCGCAATTTCATCACATTTTATTCGTTTTTCTCTGTTTTTCTATACTGGAAGAATCCTTTTAGTCATTGCCCTTTAAATGTTATATGCAGATGCTTATTTGAAAGAACGTCCGCGGCAAATGAAGGGCCAAGGAATGAAAATCGCAGAGGGGAGGGGGGCAAGGAAAATAGTAAAATAGTTCCCTATAAAAAAAAAAGTTGGTGCATCGCCAGCGTGTATTTTCTTCACCAAAAGATCGATTAGTCAGTAGTGATTGCAAGTCTCGTAGTCGACAAAGGCTTTCGTGAGCAACAGAGAATTTTGAGACAGCTAACCTGCTTGGTTAAAGTCTAGAACAGTGATGCACAACCCGCCCTGGAAGTTAAGCCTCATAAAACCGGAGAGAAATTGCCAGAGAGACAAGACTCAAACGACCAAGTGCTCCGAGGATAATAAAAAAGGCTTTGAAACTAAGTATTTACAACGGAGTTACTGCCCAGTGTTTAGGGACTAGAATATAGACACATCAGTGTCTCATTTTCCGGAGCTTCTGGAGAAATTCCCGACCGAAATGTCAATGCGGCGAGAGTTCTTCACGGGCGAAAAACGCTTTTACTGTGGCTACGCAAGTCAATCGAAAAGAACAACCACGTCTACCAACTATCAATACTTCCTGTGCAAGAAAAGCGGGATGCGTCAAAGGAGCGACTTTTGGTCCATTTGGTTCAAGGATTTTTAAAGCCTACAATTTAATCTCCCAGCTATCTGTAAGTCGTGCAATTGATTATTGGAGGATTGAATTTAAAAAGTGTTGAAAACAGAGCATATGTCTTTTAATATATTCGAATATAGAATGACACACTTTAATATATGGCAATACTTTTGAGGCAGTTCAATTTTACCTGTAAAAACAGGATTCCTTTCGGTAAATTTTCATTTTTCTGCAATATTTCCTCGAAACATAGCCGAATTTAGTTTTAAGTTATAGAAATAGATCGATTGCCTCAATGCTGGTCAATCTTGTAAGAAAAAATTGGAAAACAATTCTGAAAGACAGGGTTCCAAGAACTTTTGAGCTACGCTGAACTTTCCAATTTCCTACCATCACCTTTCGCACCTGGCAGACAGGCTTGTCAGGCGATGCTTGCCTTGTTGGAAATATAAATGTATTCTTAGACCGGTCGCGAGCATCTTCCTCAGTATTCCTCCCTTGATTGTCGTACGAGGTGTAGAATTGAATTAATCATAGGTGATGCCTACTCCAGCGTATTTTGAAGACGATTCATGAAATCCAGAAATTTACCTACCCTAGGTTTTATAGGTCTCTGACTCAAACATTCTACTTTAATTTAAAGGGTAGTTTGATTAAGTTGAACTAGAGTACCAAACATGACAATCCTTCCAAATAATCATTTTCAATAATCTCGGAGCTGACGGATGACTGACATTACAGGAGTCATCTACAAATTTGAAAAAGTATGACGAATGATGAAAGCCACCTCTCTCCACATATCCTTCCGCACATTTGAAAAAGCCCTCTGGTGATTTGATGACATTTTCGGAATGATATGTGACGCACTTCAAGGTTCGGAATGCATAATTCTTTCCGTCCAGGGTATGTCTTAACTGGATCGCAACCGCATGAAAATATTATCACGATGGCAGAAGATGAAAAGAACATCGACCGATACTCACTGCAGACCCCACCACTTTCCAGGAATTCAGTCTTGCATTTGCATTTTCCCTGCAAACATTCAGTGTTCCTTGCATCGCAGCCGACAGCAGAGTCGCAGTCTTCTCCAAGGTAAGGCAGCACTTTCAGGAAGGAATGCAGTCGATTGAAATAAGCGGAACGATAGTTTAGGAAGAAGCGAAGGCTTGCAGGTCAGAACGCTATTCATTTTTTTATATTTTCACGCATTTATTGTGCTATTGCTTACACAGCACTGCTCCATTTAGTCACTACCCATGTTGAGACAGACACTTATCCATTCGAAAAAACAAGCTATTCCATATCATCCTCATATAATTCCTTGTTCCTTGGGTGTAATCACTCTTGAACCGCATCTTTAACAGCAGCATGTTTAACGAAATCACGTGAACTGTGGTGCTTCGCCTAAGGCTCGAACAAGAAGTCGCTGCGCTCGAGATCGGAATAGTATGGAGGATGGTCGAGAACCCGCCAGACATAGGTTCTGTTGAAGTGGTTTTAGCGGAAAGCCCTGAATGATCCTCCATGCAATCCCGATCTCACCGCCAGCGACTTCCATCTGTTCGTGCTTTGGAAGAAACACCTCAGCCGAAGTGATTTCGCTGCGGATACTGCGGTTCAAGGTGCAGTTCCAGAGTGGTTTCACACACAATAAGCTAATTCTATCAGGAAGGCATGGAAAAGCTGGTACATCGAAGATACAGAGGTCTCAATCCGGGTAATTGATATTTGGAGAAGAAGTACAAGGTAGGGATTACCAGAAAATTGGGTGGCAGTTGCTAAAATAAACTTCGTTCAGAACTGCTGGCCTTGACTTGTTATTTACCGACCACACATCGTATATACGGGTATACAGGTATAGATGTACAAGCCTCAACACGAAGACTTACTAGATGGTTTATTCTTCTCTTGATATCCTGTAATGTGTTGGCAAGTGTCATCCGTGCAGTTCGCGTTGCTCACACAGTCTTCCACATTTGTGCAGTTCCTAACAGCTTCTGCCTCTGTCATAAACCATAAATATTAGAGAGAAGGTAAGCCAAGAAGGTGCGACATCATGTGTGGCCCCTGGGTCACATGGGAATAGCTTTTAAAGAAATGACATAGATGTGGCTCCTACAATCATTCTTATACCAGGAAGAGTAGCTGGTCTGGAGATGCCTGCTTCCACGAACTGATTATTAGACTAAGTCATTTCTCGCGCAATAATTTTCGATTCACTCCGAAATAAACTTCCGGAATTACTGTAATAAATATTCGTTTGTTCACTATTTTTCCTGTGTTATCGGATTGTCGCACCTAAGAAGGCAATGGAGACATAATAGGAGGCTTGTCCACATCAAATGAAAAAGAGTGACGAACAACAAAAGCTTCCTCTTCCCCCCATCCTTCCACTCATTTGCTAAGGCAAAGGTGCTGTGAGGATACACTCAGCATGGTGCTTCACGCACTCCCCAACGTCCGTAATGCCTTTCTCTTCCCGTCCAGGGTAGATTCCAATGTCATCGCTATCATTTGGAAATGATAACACACTTACAGAGTACGAAAATGACAATGAAAGAAACTCACTGAAGACGCCATCACTGTCCTGGAATTCAGTCGTGGAATTGCATCTTCCCTCCGAACATTCAGTGTTATTTCCGTCGCAGCCGACAACAGAGTCGCATTCTTTTCCGAGAAGAGGTAGGCCTTTCAGTGAGTAATGCAGTAAAAAATAAATAATATATATATCCAAGCGTCATTTAAAATTCTCAATGCGACGACTTACTATGTAATTCATTCTGGTCCTGATATCCTGCTTCGTAGAGACAAGTGTCATCTGTGCAGTTCGCGTTGCTCACACAGTCGTCCGGATTTGTACAGTTCCTACTAGCCTCAGTCTCTGCCATAAAACAAAATAATTCATTTAAGAGGAAAAAGTTATATGGAATGTGCTCACTTGATCAAGTATAGATAGAAATAGTTCTTCAGCAAGCGAAATAGATGCAGATAAAATACTTTCATACGACTGGGGTGTGAATTGCCTCGCCAAATCAATAGATTAAACGAAAATGAATCATTCTTGAGAGATCGTTTCTCTTTGTAGAAATTGCCAACAGCATCTCCATGCAACTTTCAAACTTTTACACTCGATGCCGTGTAGGAATCGTGGAATCCCTGTTCTCCTCCATTGACGGCATTATGAGATGACCAGTCGAATCGTTGCTTATTATGTTACCATTGTCCTTTTTCCAGTTGTATTTCTGCCAGCTTCCGCTCTAAATATCGAAATGATTTGCCGATTCGTCATTTTATAAATTATGTCAAGGTATTTGTGGACAAAAAATGTCGAATTCTTGTCTTGAAACACCCAATAAATTGCTGAGCCACCATTTATGATCTTAAGTCCTTGTGATCCCTCAATGGCATGTTATCCACCGTGCAACAGTAATGACAAAAATACATTTTCTTTTGGTTTTCCAGGTCTCCAACGGAAGTATATTCCCTAAGCGAAAAAATAGCCATGTGCCCTGGTCCGACTTCTGACAATTGTAAAATGTTTCGAATATGATATTTTACAAATTTATTAGAGGTACGCATCTAAGTCGTAGTTAGTCCTGCTGAGCCATGCACGAAAGACCTTCGGCATGAAATACATGAAAGACTAATGACTGCATCGTTCATCTCGTAGCACAAACCCATTGTTGCACGAGCTTCTTTCCTCCCCGCACTGCGTCTTTTTGCAACATCATTCTGAATACCTGCTACTACGGACCGGAGCACGGTTACGTGAAAGTAACCATGGTTTAGACTTATCAGCCCATAACCGTTGGAGTAAAAAATGCTGCTGAATGGATACCAACTGCTGCTTTTCATCCACGATAAAAGTTGGGAGGCAAAAGGCTGAGAGAGGATGTCACAATTTCGAAAATTCCCTTAAAATCATCGGGAAGTTCAAAGGAACGGAACTTTTTATTAGACTTGTTGCTTAAATAAAACAATGATGGCGTTTCAATATTACGTCGGTACCAAAATGTGGCCACAAAGATTTTCTTATCAGTGCACGGTCTTCGTATTCCTCGTCCACTATATGGAAGATGCCAACGGAAGTAAATAAATCACTCCCAACAGCGAATTAGTTCTACACGTTTGAAACTGAAGACCGTCTTGGTAGAGAATCTTCACAGGAAAAGCTATGGACCATGAGAACAGACCCCCCCCCTTCATGAAAGTCCTTGCCAGCTTGGAGTCGCTTTGCTTCTTCGCTGAAGGCCTGAAATTGGGCATAATGACCACGGAGTGATTTGCATATTATACCTACCATTGCTATGTCTTTTATATTTGAACATATTGAAGCCATTGCACTGAAGTTATTTTTCAGTCCTAAATACGTGTACCAGCCAGTTCACACGATGACAGGATGTGTTTCACAATTTCACGGAATCGCGGACAATAAATTCTCTCTCTGAATGGTCAACACTGCCCTTATCTTCAAGTGTATCATCCAACATTAAAAAAATGAATCACCACACAGACCAGTGGAATTATTCTGCATGCGCTGCATTGCCCTTACAAGCCGTATCACCAAGAACCTTCCTTCCCGAGTGGCACTTTTATGAAAATAACACTTTCAATAGGAAGGATCATCTTATTTGGAAATCCTAAAAACGAGAATTTCTTGGAAATGTTTGACGTCAGAACTATATGCAATATACCATTATCTCACTGGCAATCGCGAGATAACCACTGTCACTCTGGTGTAAGTATCAATATATGTTTCCATAAAGCGCAAGGCATGAGTTTGGATCTCATCTCAATGCATATGGTCGTAATCTCCTGTGTCTGAAAATATTTTCTTTAGGCTGAAAATGGTACGAACGAATCATGAGTAAAAGGAAGCTCTATTCGAATCTATGAAAATAAGCTCATATCCAACGTGAAAGAGACATGATAAATAAAACAGCATGGTTTCAGATGCATTATCCAATCACTCGTGCTCGTTCGTGGATTGGATTGGAGTTGTTACGGTTAATGCTGCACAATAATGGTGTTTGCATCCATCTGTGATTTTCACTTACGTGCAAGAAGCAGTCGGACGATCGCGAATGCGGTGCAAACGACTAGGAGGGCCTTCATTTCCTCACACTAAGCCACTCCCAAGAAGTGTCGATGGCATTCTAAAGTCACCAAGCCTTGCTCCTTCATGTTGATCGAGGGCAGTGCATGCAACTGTGCTTCTGTCTCTAATAGTAGCCTTCACTTGGTAGGCACTCAACGAGAAGCGGAACAGGGAATACGATATGCGGGTACTTCGTGTGCTGTAAACCATATCTGAATCTGAGATACGAGCCCAGCGCACCTTATTTATCTTATCTCGCTTCCCTTTTACATCATTTCTCAATATTTAGTTTCGGTCTGGAAGGATGACTTCGACTTGACGTCCGCCGTATGCATCGAGTCATTCCAGGAAACTGCAGTTAATGCTTTTCATACGTTACGGCTACTAACAGGAACCCGTATAATTCATCCGTTCCATGCCAGTATCGCTCAGTGTCATCGTACTATGCCACTTCGAAGAATCGACATGGATTTCCTCAGGGCCATTAGTAATAGTCACTACCTCTAAACAACCTAGTACATGCTTTTAAAGTCAGAGCAAACCGGTTTTGAAGAAATTTGATTTCAAATTATGTGCAATATTTTACTAATGCACACACCCACCGTAATAAGCTTAATTCTCATATTTCCTCTCAATCTAACGCCCCACAGTGGTACGAAAGTCCGAAATTCTTGGACAAAAGTCAAATTTTGATAATGGAGGAATAAAAAAAATTTTGTTGTTAAAAGTTACGGATTGAAGTCCTTGTCCCGCATCGATATTTCTCCAGGCCTTCCTTTGGACCTTTATTAGCCTTTACGTGGTGCAAAGGTCCATGACTTGAACTTTTCTTAAATATAAAGACTTGATGCCAAATTGTGAGAAACGTTTGTCATGAAATACGACTGTTCTTGTCGCTGTTTCTTCATCATGTGCGATCTGAAGGTGTACCTGAAGGTGAGTCTTGTTTGTTGTATGTACAGTTTTACTCCTTATGTATATGCATAACTCATGTTATTTATTAGATCCTGAGTAGTCGATTGATGAACTACTTCTATTGACAAGGTAAATTTATCGAGTGAACTTGAAAGTGATAAAAAAAATCTCAGGAAAGTGATCAAAAGTTAACCAATTTACTTCTCCTTTTTCGACACGTAGAATCAATCCATACAACATTCTTTCGTATGACTTTAGAAGAGCAATTATAATATATTACTAATATAATATACTACCGAGTTTGATTGCCATTCGGGCAAACAGACTCGCTTTGGGCGTGCTTTCTGCGCACTATTATCAACGAAATTTACTGATGCATTTGGATCATGTCATTTTTCGAAGCTCACCCTAATAATGCGGTAAAACTCCTTGACTTGTTTGGCGATTTTCGCCCTTTCGGCTTCGCACCTAAAAATGAAGTTGATCAGAAAATATTTATATTAACGTGTTTGATGCATCACCATGTGAAGATTTACTGTGCGTCATTTAGTGTTCCTATGATAAATTTAATTCCGGTCTATGTTAGACACACTCGTCTTCAGTTATACTGTACATGTAAAAAGTGCGTATTAAAAATAAAAGCTCATTACTTCAGCGCCTCAACGCAATAATTCCTGGTAGAATACATTGACTCAAATTTTATATTCATTTTGTCATTATATTCATATCCATATTTGGGCCCAAAGACAACGCTGACGGCCCTTTTTCAAGCTTTTCCAAAGGCTACGTGCAAATGTCCCTAAGAAAATACTTGAAACCGAAAATGCAACCCGCAACTTTCGATGTTACCTTCTCATTAAAGGAAGCATATGTAAAGAAATGGCTTCGACCTAAGCGTCCTTAAGTGGAAAAGGCATAGCCTCACTGAATCGCAATGTCTCTGGAAGATCCTCTAACCCGTTCCTCGGCTTTAAATATACACGGTGGCTCAAAAAAAAAAGAAAGCTATTGACCTCGGGGCTTTATTAGTGAAAAAAAATTTTTTTTTTTAAATAAGCTTTTAACATCGAAGAACGCACCTCTTTCTGCATTCACTAGAACGATTGTTCCATGGCTCCACTCTCTGAGTTGACCACAGCAGCCAATGTTCTGCGCCATTGGTCAACCGCTCTTTACAACGCTCTCTGCGGGATCTCAGCCCAAGCCCTAGTGATCTCAGCTCTCAGGTGCTAGATATCTCGAATATGATGGCGGTAAACCTTTTCAACCATTGCACCCCGCACGAAAGAAACAACTGGGTTTAGATCTGAGCTATTCGGAGGCCACATGTCCGCTTCGATGAACGCCGAAAAGTGCTCTTCCAAAAAGGCGACATTGAATCGCGAGGTGTGCGATGGGGCACCATCCTGTTGCAGGATGAAGTTTTATTTGCACACTTCAGTCATTGGAGGGAGGTTTTCGAGGATGGTGTTGCAATAGTACTGGCTATTGATCTGCACTCCATCATTTAAAAAGATCACGTCTGTTTTTCCCCTGGTACAGAGCGCAACTGAAACCATGACCTTATCTGTGAAGTGCTTCTGGCCAATGAAGAGCCTTTCTGGAGTGACTTCTCTCTTCTTCCCACCTTCAGCACGACCATAAACTCTGCAATTTTGAGTGTTCACAGTTGTCACAGTGAACATTTTCTCATCACTGAACCAGATCCTTCCGGCCGATGCGTGATCCAGAAATCTATGCAACAAGCACTGGCATCGCATGAGGCGTTTTTCTTTATCACGATCACTCACAATTTGAGTGACAAACCTCTTGAAAATTGGCAGCTTTAATTCCTTCTTGATTATCCTCTGCGCGCTGCTTCGATGAAGCTGTTTCACCTCCGTCTCTCTCCGATAAGTGTGTTCCTGGTAGATCCTCCTGACTCAACACGCGCATTTCGACTTCCTCAGGATTCTCTTCAGATCTTTGGGTTCTGGGCCTTCCACTACCTTGGTTTCGGGTCACTGATTCAGTCTAATCAAGTTCCGAATGATGCCTTCAAGACCACTGCTTGTCCAGTTCGTTTTACCAGGAAACTCTTTCATTATTCTTCTGGCTCCCCATTCCTTTTCAACTCGCAAGGTCTTGATCACCGCCAAGTCTTCATACGAGTAGTTCGGCATTGCTTTGCTTTAGGAAAAAAAATAGCGAGAAACGGGGAGAAACACATCTTAAAACATTGATACAGAAAATAAAACATGTTCTTATTGACAAAAGCTGTCGCTGTTCCAACTCAAGCGGCAGCCGGGGTCTGTTACAACAGTTGTCTGAATGGAGGCGGCCATTTTCATCCGGATGTAACAAAAACTTCGCGATACCATAGCACATGATTTTATTTGTGCTGAAAAAGAGTTGTTTCATGTGTGTTTCAAAGCGTACACAGATCAAGGCAATGCAATCTGATTTACAGCATATTGAAGTTAATAGCTTGGCTTTTTTTTGAGCCACCTTGCATAAGCAACCTAATCGCATCCGTATGCGTTACAAAAGGCATTAACCAGTGTCCCTCCACCTAGCCTCGCGCTTCAGAGTAAAGTGTGGGCCTTAGCGTCTGCCTGATGGTTAGGTCTTGCCCTGCGGAATCTGTCCCCCATCTACTGCAAATGTGCCCCAGAGCATGTACCTCTTATCGGACATTCTCTGGAGTCGGCAACCCAGTAAATATTCACGTTCCTTCCAGTTTGGATGAAAGAAGTGTACGAGAATTGCATAAGCCCATGCGTGGGTTATGCCTAGGCTAACAGATTCAGTCCCCCTCCCTCGAAATGTGCCTCCAGTGCTGGTACTTGCTAAGTAGGACTTTTTATAAAGTACATTAATCTAACAGCTATTCGTGTAGCAAGTTTCAGCCTTTCATAATCTAGATTCTAGAAGAGGGTTAGAATTAGCGTCAGGCACTCACGATCGAACATATACAGGGTGGGCAATAGGCGCTCCAAATATAAAATTTGTTCTCGAAATCGACGGAAGCTGGGAACAACTCCAGCGGCATATTAAATTGAGACTGCAGGGATACTGTATATGGGATGATGTGCTCAATGTGGGTGCCTTCGATTGCAACCACGTGACACAGCCGAACGATGAAATTTTGGGCGACAGCTTCGAGAGCCTCTTTCGAAAAATTTTCAATTTCAATCTGAATCTTGGAGCTCCTTCATGGTTTTCAGGTTGTTTGCGTGAACTTCATTCTTTAATGCAGGATATAATCGCATGAGTTGGGGTACGGGAGGCCAGTCGATTCCCTTTCCCGATGCCTTCTTCTAATCCATAGCAATAACCCTCTCGTCGAAATGTTCGTTGAGGAACTGAAACACCTCGTGAGCGTGCGATGGGGCCTTGCACCGTCCGTTCTTGCGTGAGCCTAAATCCCTTGTACAGCTCTAACGAAACTCCGTCCCCTGTCCGTTTAAACTTGCTGATATGTATCCGCTGACCGTTGACTTCAATAGGTCATATTTCACTTCATAGTCTTTTTCTAAATGCCTTTCTCACAGTCTCCAGACTTTTTAAAAATCAAATAGTAGTATTCCACGATACAAATGCATTGGTCGATGCTGTAAGTCACCATTTCTATTAATATGTTAATAATAGAACAAGTGTAATGCCCATGCCGAAAAAATCTGCAGATACTGAACATCCTTGCAAAATATGAAGTTCAGGCACTCACGTTCAACGAAGATATTAAGGACTAGCGGCGCGACGCGCAAAATCACTGGAGATTTGCAGATTTTAACACAAATACTTAATATCCTGAAGGTATATGGTCTAAAGGAAAATGTTTTGAACACCGACATAGAACAGTAGCAATAGAAATTTCACCTCTTGAATTTTGTTGAACACGTTAAACTTTTAGGAATAATCGAAATCGACTTAAGAAAAAAGAGCAGCATCTTCAATTCAAACTTCTCGGAACACATTCAGTGCATGAGTGCCATTGTTGCCTGGGTATTGACCTTATCGGAGTCCAGGCTCCATCATAACCTGCATGTTTGGCAAGCGCCGCACTTTTGAAAAAGCTAAATACAACTGTCCATGAAAAAATACAGGTTCAGGAAGGTACAATCCAATTCCTTTGAAATGTTTTGTCCTATGGAACCTGTTGATAGTCATGGCAAAAGCAACACGATCTGGAAACTGTCGCCGTTTGATCTTGACAGGCATCTTCAGGCCTTGCTTAACATTTGAGGTTACGGATGAATATGACGAATATACCACGCTTCAAAGTCAATGTATGAGGAGGAAGCCAAGCTGAGTGAGGCTGTTGATGAACTCAATAGGAAAATTATATTCCTCTTCGCTATTGGAGGAACTGGGAGTTAGAGCACTACAAGTACTGTGGCCCGGCCGATCGCCCCCGGCCGTCTATTCCGAATTTTTCGATGTCCTTCTTTGGGTTGGGCCAATTTATAACACTTATTCATTTATGTTATCGTTCCTCTGGTCGGAGACCATGAAAATTACATGTCATGACTTGAATCTTATTTATGCATGTAATTTTTGAGGGAAAGAAAATACTAAATTGTCTAACCATGCATATAAATGAAGGAAGAATGTGAGGCCTAAAACTATAAGGCTCTTTCCCTTCCAAGAATAATTCTCCTGTCAGTCTACAATCGATAACCTCATGTTTTTGCATAGCCACTTAGAATTATGAGGAAATGTGCAGGAAAACAAAAGGTTGAAGCGTTTAATTATCAATCCATTCGGGTCGGGCCGTGAAGTTGGAAAGGAATTCGGGTTACGGATTGGGAGCGGGCCATGACTTGAATCAGGTCTATCGGGTGGCTGATTGACGCTCTGCTACTTGCTGCAGTCTTTCTGTTCCTTCTTGAGATGTTTCGCTATGACGATGAACTTGAGCATCGGTTCTGTCACCTTGTCGCTCGGAACATCCAGTTAATATAAAGAATCGTGGCATCAGTTCAGATCCGATTCACAAAGAAAAATGATTGAGAGATTTACGTGGGTCAAGCCTAAGCTTGACCCTCGGACCCAAGCCTAGGCTTACTTTTTTCCTACGTTCCTTTTCCTTTGGGGCACCCTGTAACAATGCCACAATGCCACCGGACGGGACCATAGTCCCTTCCGGTGTTTCATTCCAGGAGTGAAGTTCCAAATGTTTCATGGACAAAACGGCCCGTCGTATTCGCTATTGAAGTAATCTGGGGTTAGAGTCCTGCACGGCTGTGGCCCGGCCCGAACGACCCGACCAGATCCGCGGACCATCTGGGGGCCGAACTTTTCTCCATCCTTCTTTGGGTCAGGTACGGTCGAGCCGAAATATTCCTTGGAATTCGAATTTCGGTCAGTGAGGGCCATGACTTGAATCGGGCCTATCGGGTCGGGTACCGGAAAATCGGCCCGTGCAGGACTCCACCAGGGTGCAATAGTGGTGAAAAATCGGATGGCTCATAATTCATCCTAGATTGAAGATATTCCAAATCTGATTGCTCGATGCACCCCTCTTTACCATGCGCTTTCGAACGATGCATGACATGTCAATATATCTATTTGCATAATGTCACAACACGGCTTACAAACATACATAATTTATAAAATATAATTATTATGGGAGCACCGTTATTTGACACCCTGTATATATACTAAATACAAATTGAACGCATAGTGACAGTGCCTAGTCCTAGTGCGGCCATCAGTACCTCTTGTAAGAAACAGGGACTTATCACTGAATTTCACTGTTCTCCAACGCATTTGAGATCATACCCTATACCTGTGACACCATTGCATGCAGAAGTTGCCTGTTCTGGTCTTGCAGTGCAATCCCACAAAGTGGTTGTCGTGATCTCAAACCTGCTGCCCGTATTGATCTTGCGCAGGAATGATGATGCGTGATCTGCCAGGGCATAGCCCGTCACACGTTGAACCACATTGTTGGAACCAGTAACATAACTTTGAGACGATACTCTTTTGCACGTTAAAGTGTTTTGCAACTGATGAATGGGATTCACCAGCATCCAATCTTCTACCAACATTATTGCAATCCGCCTTTGAGAGTCTCGGCCTCCTTAAAGGCTATATTGCACAACAATTGCCTTCCCATTGAAGAGAACCTGGCCGTTCGTTGAACGAACGGTATCCACATGCATTTTGCTGGGTTGCTAAGTAAAACTTAAGTTCACTCCGCCCTACTTCAATTCATAGGCACGTGTCGCAATTTCACTGTACTTACAATATAATGTTTCTAGCATGCATATATTTTTGAGTGAGTATGTACATAAGACATGGGTAGATATTTTAGTTCAATGTCTTAGTTTGTTACACATTCGAAGGCTTATTGGAAAGGGAGTGAAGGAAAGAGGTTCCTCATACAATCGATCGTAGTGGATGTGTTCGATTGTCTGAAATACATGATATACAGTCACATTTTGGGTCATCTCTCATCTTCCACTTACGGAGCATGTGGCCGCAGCTTCCATGGCTCGTGCGAATGCGGCTCAGGACCGTCCACTGTGTTCGTGGGAGGTCAAATCCCCGGTCTTCTGCCTTTGAGTCGGCGATGAGATGATTTTTAACGGTGCTGGCATTCCATGGTTCGCTTCAGCTGGGTTCCGGGCAGCTTCCAGTTAGACGGAGGCTTGCAGCGGTTTCCCAAGACGGTCGGCGGGATTTGAGGCGCGATCGTGGGGGATGTTTGAAGTCTTCGTGGACTGGTAGTTTCGGGTTGTTCGATATTTCGTCCATTTAACTTTGAAAAGAGGTTTCGCCTTGGATGAGTGGCGGAGTTATTTTGGATATACGGGACGGGAACCATGGCAAGGGAGTTGATTTCAGTGCTCCCGTAATTGTCCTCGTAACTACCTTTAGCTGGACATCGATGATGCAGGCATGGCGACTGTTTCCCCCTCCTGCAGAGCAATAGAGGAGACTGGGGTACAGAGGGACAATCTTTCGAAAATGTCAGAAATGTATCTACCACGCAAAATATTGGGGAATTTAAGTCATCCTTCCATTAGAGGGCATTCCTCGATATTAAAAAATTTCCAGGCTCTCTTCATTCAAAGGACCAGTTTTCTGCTGAACAGTGAAATTTCGAAGGCAGTCATAGTGTCTCACTGTACCCTCCCCCGGACAAAGTGGGACAGGCAATGGGGTACTGTGGGACATACCCTGTTTTATACAGTATAATCTGGTGCAGGTAAACCTGCTGCAAACCGGAGGAAGCGGAAGGCTCTGTTGCCGCGGAAGGAGTCACCATGATCAGGGACTACCACCCAAGTAGCACCCAAACATGTTCAACGAAGGTTTTACTTAAGTTATTGCCAGCGTTCCATGAGTGTCACCTCTACTTATACCATAGAGTAGAGAGTATAACTAGAGGCGACACTCCGCTCGAATCCCATTCATTGACAGGGTCGGATGTCGCTGTCGATCCTCCACCTAGCGTGCGCACAACTACTACACTGTCGAGCAGCCAACTCAACGAGACACGCGCGTTACGTTAAGGGATCCCTTTTGGTCGAATTCCCGAACGAGTGGATTCCCGATTTCGCTGTCCATAGCATACTTCATGGAAGTGTTGCAGATATACAATCCACTAGATTTATCTATGATATTTTGCCCCTCCCCCTCGTCCCCCAGCAACACTGGAGGACGGGACCGGAGCCAGCACTCTATGCTTATATGAACGATAGCTAATTTCACTTTTCAGGGCGAAAAGGTGCAACGCAAGCAGCAAAAAATGGCATTGTTCATAATATGGACACTTAATATCCCTGGATTCCCGGCTGCAGGCGGGAGGCACTGCAGTGAGCGATGCCACCGTTCCTTTGCGAGTACAAATGAAACTCTCGTCTCCTCGTTCATCCGAAAGATGGCGAGACGAGAGCGAATCTCCAATTTTCTGCCAAACTTGCCTCCCCTCCCTTTCGTGTGGCCGATTGGCAAATTTCATTTCGAAAAGGCACATCCTCGAATAAGGAAGAGTTCTGTCGAAACCACATGTTGATATCTCGAAGCGATCGGCCTGTGGAACTGTCAGACTCCCACAAACACGTAATTGTTGCTCGACCTAGCAGTCCTGACCGGCTAGCGGTCAGGATCGCGCACGCTGTACGTTAAACCTCCGGTTTGAGTAAACGTCGAAAAATGTTTAACAATTCTTCCATTAAAATTTTTTTCTTGGATTCAGAATTTAGTGTATTTACTTCATTTTCTTGATTCTTATAGAAAACTTTTCAAATCCTCTCCTGTGGGGGTGTCTCTTGCTTATCTTCATCAGCGAAAAGTTTTTTTTACCCTTTTTCCCTTCCTATTAATACATTCTAGTTTAGTTTGAAAAAATTGAAATAGAGCACTAATAAATAAATGTAATATGAGGTGCGTTGAGGCAGTCAAGGCTATGTCCAAGTCTACCCCAGAACCAACTGTCCCACTGTAACCAGAACAACCATTTTTGAGCTCCATATTTTACGGCCGAGAATCAGTCAAGCAATCTAGCAAAAAAAATAAACGACAAATAATTAGGGAAAGAACCCAAGCGATGCCTATGAAGTGAATTATGCAACGCATTTTTGGTCTGGGTCAATTAATTATTCTGTCATGCGAAAAATTTTGTCAGGAGACTAAAAAATAGAATATCGTGGACTATTTCCATCTTACTAGCTGCACGATTGCAACCAAATCTTGTACAGACATGAGGAGTGATACGACGGCTTTTTGGCTTTAGGTTTACATGAATATCTATCCAGTTTAAGGCAAAAAATTCAGTGTACCTTGTACCCAGTGTCCCACTGTACCCCCGTCTACCCTACTTCGCAGCAGAGTAGACAATTGCCACCGATGCCATACGCGGTCTTTTGGCCCTGCTGCCCAAGGCTGTTCCGGCTAGTTTTTAAACCCTGCATACCCTGGATTTCACTTTTTGTCCGGGGTCGGTCAGATGCAGTCAGTATGCGGGTGACCTCTCCAAAGTGACGCCAAAGTATTTTGGCTGAGGGTCGTATGTGTTTCTTGCCACATAATCGGACATTCAGCTGTTGACCAGCGGCGTTGTCATGGAGATGGAATGCCAATGTAACTGTCGTGTCGGCGGTAGGGAGCAGAAGCCAGGCCCGGAAGTAGGCATCCAACTCACAGAGATCGCTTCTAAGCCTTTTTTCCACCTCAGTGAGGCTCGAAGACGGGGTTACCAGGGCAATATCGTTGGCGTACGAGAATTTCCGGGACACGGTTGATGGGATGTCGGTGGTGTAAATGTTGAGATGGGCCGGAGCCAGTACCAACCATTGTGGTAGCCCACTCTTTAGGGTCCTGATGTGGCTAGTGCTGTCGCCAAGGCGGACCCTAAACTTCCGGTCGCTTGTAAGCGCGTTGACGAGCCTGAGCGTCTTGCGGTACCGTACAGTGTTAGAGAGCTTGAGGAGCATGCCGGCACGCCAAACCGTGTCGTACGCAATTACAGAGCAAAGAAGTCCAGTCTCCAGGTTTTTTTCGAGGGTGAAGCTAGGATTACTGGGTCTCTCCATCTTCTCTTTTCCTCTTGTCTGATTTCTTCCTCAATCTCACTTTCAGTGCGAAAGGATGGAATTATTTCAACAAAATTGTTCCTTGGTGCAGGTGTTATTTGAATGTTCAAGGAGACAGCCATCTTGAAAGTTCCAGGCAGTTGGCCTGTAATCTATGAAATATAGTGTGAAAAATATATTCCTTGCGAATACAAGTATTGCCCACCTGCCGACCACACTATCCTATGAAAAGTCATGTCTAGCAGCGCATGGACAGGGATATGGGAAATAAGGCGTTTGTGCCCATACTCCCATTTTCTAGAGAGCTACTCAATTCTACCCGAAAATTCCTATCAAAAGGAACAGCGTTTGAGCAAACTTTCTGAACGAATGGAAAGATGGAAGTGGCTTGAATCTTAGAAAATACTTGCATATAGAGGGGTCAAAAAAAGCTTACTTTAACTGTATTGGATTTTTGCTCCTCAGACACGGTGGCCGTTTACTGGCATTCGGTTATCCTGATGACATCAGTTGGCAAATTAGCAGTAAATTTGCATTAACAGGAGGGCCACGTGTAAGTTGATGCAAAAGGAAAGAGAAAACGTAACAGTGGCGAAGTCTATGCGGGGAAGACGGGGATTGTGGTTTTGGAGAAAACCGCTACCGCCATTAATGCTGTCCTTTTCCTTGTCCATTCTCCATTAAAGCAGAATACCATGAATTGGTTTTCCGTGGATTTTGGAAGCTAGGAAGCAAGATATCTATATTGCTTAATGCTACAGTAAGACCCCAATTGGACGGAACAGGACTGAGGCAATTTCTCAGTTTGTTCTCGGCGCGTTCAATGCTCTTTTGGAGCACTTAGATATATGAGGCCAAGTGCATTGTCTATACCCATGCTTTTATTATATTCTTATATTATAATTATGTTCTTACTTTTATGAAAACATAGAATCAACTATTCCCTTTGTTTCTCATTGATTGCTCTACCGTAAACATTTCATGACGAATGGAGGTAGTGGAAAAGGAGGCAAACTTGCTTTGTTACCGTTTTATATTACCGTTTTAAATTTCATATGCGCAAATGAGTAATGTTCCACATCTGGTAACTATCAAGTTACACTTTTGCAGGAAACCAGAATATTGTTGATCGACAAGGACAGCTCCAGAATTGTCACAAGAAAATTACTAAAAAAGCATGTATTTTTCTGGAGCATATGAGCATCATTCCCCATGGTGAATCATACTATTGTCGAATAAAGTAAAATTCTGTTCCTTATCAACCCAGGCCTTAATATAATGACACTGCTCTGATCTTTCGAGGGTTACCACAGAGTGAAAAGGGAACTAGTTCGAAAATGAAATACAAGAAACACCAGAACTTCTTGCAGAAATCACATTTCAGATTTAGATTGCGCGTACTGATGTTTCTGACTTGTGCAGCGAACGTACATTGAGAAGAAAAGTTGGCGATGCGCAAGCACAGACTTAACTCCAGCTTCACAAGGCAAAAGTGCCAGAATGTAAGGAGTTAAAGGACCACTTGCTACAGGAATGCAAGAAAGTCCCACTCCAACACCAGCAGAGAAATTCATATGTGATAGAAACTTGGGAATGTGTGGAAAGTTTGATGACAATGAATAAAGGTCTGCACATTGACGGCTTACCTTGATATGTTGAAGACTTGAAGAAGCACCCCCCCCTTTCAAGTTATGCAGGGTGGCCCAGAAAACCTGGATCCCGGCCTTTCAGAATGTTTTAACTTTTTATATTTCAAGATTGAAAAGCCTAATTTCTTTAATGAAGACGTCCATCTATATCTATTACGAGGTGTGATCAGAAAGTTCTAAAACTTAATGTTTTATGACGTTGTGGTGACTCTTTCCGACTGTTGATGGTTATATCCTTTAAACTAGTCCTGATCGGCATCTACACAAATTTTCCTGTGTTTCTTCAGCCGCCAGGAGCACTGCTGACCATCACCTTTTGGAATAACCAGCAGCGCTCGCGGCGCGTTTACAATTTTGCTTTGAGTGCCGGAAATCTCCTTCATTTCAGCAAATTCTTTAGCGTAAAAAAACAGAAATAAATTACTAGGAGCTAAATCCGGCGAGTAGGGTGGCTGATGAAGCACGAGATTGCAGTGTAGGTCAGAAACTGCTGAAATTGCAAAATAAAGGAAATCTCAGAACATTTAAAACAGCATTACGAACGCGCCGCGTGCGCTGCTGGTGATTCCAAAAGATGAGTGTCAGGAATGTTTCCAGCGGCAGAAGAAACGCCAGGAAATTTGTGTAGGTGCCGAAGAGTTTACTGGATATGGACATCAGCAGTCGGAAAGAGTCACCATAGCGTTATAAAAAATTAAATCTTATAACTTTTTGATCACATTTCGTATGTAAAATTTGGTTACGTTTAGACTTAGGATTAAGGAGAAATTAAATATTTCTGAAGGGGACTCAGAATTTTCACTGTTCAGAAAGCACAATGGGTTGGAGCACAACACGTACCGTTGTCAATGCGTCATGGCAGCTGAGCGTCAATCCTTTTATTCTGGCCCTGTGGCGTCATCCACTCATAATGTAACTAAAAAATCATGAAAATTAGAAGATTGCATTCAAGAGGCTGTAAAAAGTGTGTAAATGGAAAAAAAGCACACTCATTGTTAGTGACACTCACGCCTTTTTATCGCCTTGTATGTGTTTACCCCAGATTTGCTGTACTAGATTAGTTACCCTAATTATTGCCCATGAAAATTGTTTGCAGATGCCTCGTTGAAAGAAAGGCAGAGCAGCCTTGAAGTGCTAAGGAAAGAAAGGCCAATGGGGGAAAACAAAATAGTAGAAGAGTTCCCTGAGATTAACTGCATCGTTTCCAGTATCAAATTACTTTGGGTAAATGTTGGTCAAACAGGCAGCAGTGGTCGCACGCTCCCAGCGATCAGTAGGCTAAATCCAACGGCTATCACTGAATGAACAGATCGGGAAGTGTTGTTTAAAATATGGGAGACGTTGTTGAAACCTTGCCACTATTTAACTTTGCTTCTGGGGTGCTTCATTTCTAAGCAGTGAACATTCAGGAGCCAGAAACATATGGAATTTGCATTCAATAAATTTGGCTATTCAATCTTGAAAGATAAAGAATTCCAAAATTTCTGAAAGATTGGGGTCCAGGTTTTTTAAGCTACCCTGTACTGAAACATGCAGGCAACGTCGTTCATGATCGGGAAGGAACACTGGCTCCTTTCTTTATCGAAAGTGCATGAAATAAATGAATCAAGTTCACCGCGTAGCAATTAGTGCAGTGGCAATAGCCATAGAAGGAATGAGTTGTTGAAAGTCTTAAGATCCAAAGTTCATTGAATCCCAGTGCCTATAAAAGGGTCAGACTTTACCATTACAAGTTTCCCTTCAACAAGCAGGAAAAGAAGTCACCAATAATGACAAGTTTAATGACACCAAGCCTCTTATACTATAAGGTGATGGTAGAGCCTCGCTAATGAAAGTACTGAGCGAATGCAAAATAGAAAAAAACTGAACTTGGCCAGATCGATGAGGCAGATGCAGTTGATGAAGAATGAAGCACTCATGAATAATTGGCGAATTGAACTAATCCTGAATATTCATATTATTATTCCCATCCTTACCGGAAGGCTTCTGTAACGGGAAGATATTCATATAACTCGAATAATTTTTATTTGTTTGTTCATTGAGGCTCATGTGGGTGTCAAGAGTTTTTAAGGTGACTTTATGGTCATCGAAACACTGTCTAAAAGGGAATAAGTACGCTTGTAGCGCCAGGCGTAAATGACTCCTGTATTTCCAGCTTCCGTTATTGTGCGTGCCTTCTCTCTTGCTATACAAGGACCGCTTTCAGCGAGAGTTTGATATACTTAGATCTAACTGTTACAATGGTTCGAGGTCTTATAACCATGCTACCAATATAGGGTCATTGATGAGGGTTTTCTGGTCTGACTGATCTCCAACTCTGGAACTGAACTATATTTGATGTGAGTCTATTTACGCCTAGAGGCTGGACGTTTCTTGAAATAACTTCCTACTGGGATCTCGAAACGTGCCACCGCTCATCTGTCTGTTTCACCTCAAACTGGTCACCCACTTCTTTTCCTTACAACTCACGATATTCAGCCTCCAACTCAACCCCAATTGTTGCAAGAGAACCTGAATCACTCACAGATTTAAAAGGGGCTGGACCTACGCCGGTAGCCCAGAAAACCTCCCTCTCCTGTTTATTTCTTGCTCTTAACTATTTTAGGCCTAAACCTGTCCATTGTTCAAAAGAGTGAAAATATAATTTTCCTTCTGTACTGGTCTGTTTTCCTCTCGCTGAAAATATTGAACCTACGAATAACTCGGGACCTTATGTGGGAATAACATAATATTAGACCCTACAAGGCACCACACCTCGTTGAAAATAATATTTTAATGGGAAGGAACCAGTGAAACAGTGGTTGGGCGAAGATCCTGCAGCGTGGATATGGAAATAGGGCGTATATGCATGAACGCTCTCTGCTTGCATCCCAGCGAAGTGGAATTTTTAAAAATGTCGATTAAACCCCAAAGTATTATTTATAAAAAACTAAGTTACCGTTTAACTGAAAACCGAATTTAAATCAACTGTATATTGGCTCTGAAAAGTGTTTTCTATACATATCGAATGGTTTCTTTTCCACATAAACCCTTTTTCCAGGGAACTCTTGAATTCGCGTTCTCGGTATGAGTAATCATAACCAAAACGAGAACACGGCTTGCGAAACTGACTACGCAGTATTATGAGCGTTAATGATTACGTGGCATAAAACGAGGGTTAGCAGATGGTGTGATATTCTCCCTTCCAAACGCATGACCATGTTTTGTTATCAGTACAAAATAATTTTACTTTCAACATTTTCAGAGGTCTTATAGGTGTCGGACGCAACTTCACACACTACATTATTATATAATGATTGTCATGAGCTAAGTGCGCACGGTACACATTTCCTTCTGCTTCACTCGAAAATCTGTCCCACCTTTTCAACGATTTCCAATAGGGGTTAGACTTCTAGCACCGTTGCATGAATCTGATCGTGAGCTTCAGTATGCAAAGAAACTCTATGAGAAGGGATAGCCATTATTATATCATGCTTCTTTTAATTCGCATATATTGAAACCACGAAATGTGTGGAATGACCACTAAAGCAAGGACTCTGATGGCAAATACTCCATGCTGGGCCAGTGGATGCCAATGAATCGTATTTGCTCTCACTCCCGTGGGAAAAGATCGTCGTAAATTTGGCTCGAAAATAGTTGCGATGACAAGCTGATATCTGAGACACATTTGAACTAGACTGTCATTTTAATGGGACTTTTGTCTCTCTTCAGGAATTTTCCACTAATTCTTGAAACTGAAACTGAAGCTGAAATTCTCGCAGTGTGCAACCTGTCTAAAGATTGGTCTCCTCATCTCTTGGGATGAGGGCAGGTCTCCTTATCTCTTGAGAATGGATACAATGACATAAAATCATCGTTCCGGATGACCATGAATGCTCATTGCTTAGTGCTAGAAATCCTTCATCAGAAGCTAAAGAGAGCACAGGAGATAATGAAGCTGATAAAATTATTTTCTCTTAGGTGATACAAAAAAAGGAACGGTCGTAGAAGATCCCAAGGAAATATGTCTACGATTCAAAAACTCGTTCACAAAGGAGTATTCACAAATTGTGAAATAAGTCGTCAATTACAAGTACCAGTATATTCATCCATTGGCTATTGGGATCTTCATACCTACCAGAACTCTTCTAGACTGAGATACCTGAACAAGGGAAATTCAGTGAGGATGAACCGGGATCGTTAGGAATTGAAATATGGGAATAATGGTGATGGAAATAGGATTTCCATGACAGCTCCGATCTATTGTAAGACGGCCAGACATCGAATCCAAAAAAAAACCATCACAAAAAGAAAGAGATTTTGGTGTAAAGGATATTTTCCGAATTTGCGATGTCAATATTTTGCACGGTTTCCCATGCCAAAGGTGCGCTTTGCTACCCTGTCAACTTCTACGGCATCCCCCTAAGTGCGAGGTGTTCCACCCCCCCAAAACACGTTTCTGCGCAGATCTAAGAGGGGTCTCTCCGACCTTCCTTGGTTGTAGGCCTCACCTCTCATATCACCTAGCAGTATTTTGGTTGAGATAGGCCGAAACGTCACTTGATGTGGATGGGTTAAATTCCATGGTCCTCTGGAAGGAAGTCGTAGTTATGAAATCTACAATTTTCGTCTCGAAATTGTATAAGATTAGCTGCATGTGCGTGGCTGAAAAAAGCCGAACTCAGCAGCATCCCCTCTTTCACTAACTTTTGCAACTCGTAACGTTTCAGATTATGTATATTCTTATGAATACTCAAGTCGATTCGCTTTGGAGCCGTAGCATACACTTAAGGACCCAAAACTGCTGCATTGCGAATGTGATCTACAGTTGGCTAAAGTACCCAAATGAACGCGCATTGCGCACATGAGCGAGTGAAAATGCTGAAGAAGAAGCTCTCCCTTCATAGCCGGGTGGAAAAGTCCCCCTCAGCCCTGGGGAGGGATACCTCATCCGATTTCCTTCAATAGTGATAGAACAGTGGTCGAAAAATACATTGATAATTTAAAAATTCCAGCGACAGGTGACATACATCTGAGAAACATGTACATTACATATTGGGTTTGGTTTTGGATTTTCGATCCTTCCTTCCTCAGTCCTTTATAACTTCTCAAGTTACCTGAACATCATGAAAACTATTGAGGATTACTCAAATCCGCCTATTTGTCATTACGCTTTTCTTTGACCACGGAAATGAGTAACTCACATCACAAACGATATTTAGATCCCGCTTTAACAATGAAGTAACATTTTTAGTTTAAGCTGCCATCACCAGAACCCTTATACTTACCATCGAAATGGACATCAATCTAGCAGGCAGGTTCTGCTGTGTCTTGGCCTTATTTAGTGTTTACCAACTTAATTCCAATTCTTCAATGAAATGACAAGTACTGGCTATGTTTGATTCCCATTATACATGTCCAATAGCGAACTTTCGCGACGTAGCTGTTCCTTGGTTTGAAATCGCTCGTTTCATCGAATTCATCGAATGAAGAGATGCCTATCCACCGGCTTTCATGGAAACTCTGGACCGGAAGAATAATGGACTACCACATGAAATCACTCCAAAATCCTTTATTGACATAACCGTAAATTAACTCTTATCAAACATTCTTGTCAGAAGACCTCCGTTTCTTCCCCATTATGTCTGGAAACAACATTCCAATGTCAATGCCATTCAGCTGGAGAGCATTCGTGTTTTGGATAAGTAGACTCACCCGATCGCTTCTTGAACTATCCATGAGATGTGAATCTCCAGTGTCCAGTCGAGACGTTCCCAGCACACGATGGGAATGTGACATAGTGGACCACGGTGGCCTGGTTTCTCCCTGCTGATATTTGGAAGAAACCGAATCAATTTCAAGGCATTCGACTATTCGACAGAGATACACGAAAAATGCAATTTAGCGTATCCCAACCTTTCCCGAGGAGGTTGCGAATAACAATCCTTTCCGTGCAAGCTTGACTCGGACGGACTGCATTAGCCTTCGATTGAGGAGGCAGTGACATATGAAGATCAGCAATCCCTACGGGGAGTGGGAGAATGCTCTACATGCATTATCTTATTGAAATAGATTGCCCAGGAAGACCTTTTGTCAACTATTGGGCGTTTCGTGATTCACATGACAATCAATTTAACGTAATCAGGCGGCGAGAATACCACAATGTGAATGTGTGCTGAACGTTTCTGAAGGATTCGATGAAAACTGCAAAATATGAACTGCAATGCCTCATAGGGATTAAACTTTTAATGTGTTCACTTGGAATTTCACATGCGAAGTAATGGATTTCATTTTAATGCTGAATGTTCATCGATTATGTGACGCTACTAGGAAAACTCAGCCTCTCCATGAAGGGTTAACGGGTTGAAAAAATGCTGGCCATATCCTGGCAAAGGGACTTGATGATTTCATTAAGATGATTAGCATTGATGAACAATTTACTGTCGAATTCTGGCGATGTATCTATGCTTCACCAGACTTCTGTCTAACTGTAAGTAAACGAGTGAAATACCAAGTATTTATAATTATTTCAGCATTGGTTCACTTCGCGATTAATGGAAGAGAAGTGGTTTTTGACTATCTGAACCGTCCTTACAAAAGTTCACCTGAACGAACAAGGTGCATGTCTTCCCCTGGATGAATATTGAACCAGGGATGAATACACGTACCTCTATCAGATGGACATACGCTAAAGAGGTATCTACCAGATGAGGCTCGATAAGGGGACTTCCTGGAAGATCTAGACATCATCGCATGAATTATGTCATCGCCCGATTTACCTGAGAGGCATTGATGATGGTGAAGAGGTAGACGAAGACAGGCGTGACTTGCATGTAGAAGAACCCAAATATCCAGCCGATGCCCAATAAGCACGAAAGAGATGTAGTGGTCCATACTATGTACCTGGACAATTTCAATATTTTATAGTGTCAACATTTGAAGTCGTAACGAATAGTTCCAAAAAACACGAATCCTAACTTACACTTCGTTCTTCTGAGTGGAATGTCCGATATTCCCACTCTGACTAATGTTTCGAATCGCCAGAAACATCAAAACAGTGTTCAAGAGAATAATGACCAGGACCGGGCCGGCGAAGGTCCAGATGTAGCGAGGCGGTGACAACCAGCAGCTGGGAAATAAATGAATAAATACAGAAACATGTCTATGACATTCATGATGTCCACAATATCGTCATTTGTACCCTTTATTTATAGCATTGTACCCAACCAATGTAGATGCTCTTGATTTTTCTTTGAATCCCTTAGTTCGTGTTTAGAAACATACTGTGCGCAGATGTACCTTTGAAAGTTAAATTAAATGCATCCTATTTATTTTGGAGCCCCTAACGCAAAAATATCTATAAATGTGCATTGACTTAAGGAAAGACAAAAAAAATAATTTTCCAAGATCTGCCAATGTTTCTAGCAATTTTTAGGAGCTTCCAGCATGAAATCAAGTCTCACAATTCTCCAGCACCATATCCGTATGTATCAGTGCCGAAAGACACCGCAGCAGTGATGCCGACGATCCCGAAGGGAACACCATAACCCGTGATGAAGTACGTCCGTGTGGGTAGATTGGATCCGGTTGGAAATACCAGGACAAGTTGACGATAGATGAAAAACCCCTCCAAGGCCATCCACATGAAGGCACATAGGAATATGAAGTGAAGAAAGATCCCCGAGATGGCACAACCTATCTGTATTATGAGAGGAGTTCGGAAAAGGGAATAAACATCTATGAATTCAATTTTCAAATTGAATCAATGTTAGTCTAGTAATTACGTTACGATGAGACTTTCATAAGGGAGGAGATTCCTGGTGATAACATTCGTATGAACATGACAAATGTTTCAGATGAATTTGAATCGAAAATATAATTACGTGGATGATGAAATTGGGGTTATAGAGTTTCGAACAGATTTCCATACCAACTGTGTTTTCTTGCAAATGATAAATGATGGAAAAGTTAACATTCATACTTGGATCTAGTACAGAAGCCTTCAGTCAAATTTCAGTACCATTCTAGCCAAGAAAGTTATAAAACAACCTGGAAATATCTGTATGTGCTCTTGATACAATCAAGTCTTGTTAAATTATTTATGAAACGATAAATATGGATCCCCAAAAGGAATATAATTTGATGCAATGATGTAATACGGTCCAGGTCGTGTGATATTCCGAGAAGTTCATATCCTCACCTGAGACTGATTGACGATTTGCCGGTCAATGAGAAGGAGGAGGAAAATATGGCCCAACAAAAGGCAAATACATAACTGCTTGTTCAGCTTCACTGATTTTGAATTCCCATTACTAGAAAAGATTAAACATCCAGTATAGACAACCAAGGTTTCAATGTTCTGGAAAAATGCAAACACTTACTCGTTAATTTGAAATATGATCAAAGCGAGTATGAGTCCGATAATGGAGAGGGATGACAAAACGATGGTGAGCACCTCCAGCGCTATGCCACGTCCCTGAAACGAACCCATGCTCTTGTAAATAATTCCAATCAAATTCAGCCACAGTTATTTCAATTTCAGTTTTAGTGCCTACGTTTCTGGCCGAATCTTTTGGATTCGTTTAACACTTGGTTGAGAATGAAGTGCTTTTGATAAAGCAGTTCATGTACAGACAGAGCAAGACAATGTCAGAGTCAATATGCTAAATCATGCCACATCCTAGCCCTATCTCCGAAATAGGGATTAATTCAGGGGTGCCTGGATAAGATACCTCGTATATCCATATCCCACCACATTGATCAATCACAGATAGCCATTGCTTCATTCTCCGCGCAACTCATGGACCCAGGACAAAATGTATAATATTGATATAATAAAAAACAGAAGGTCCAGAGGCCGATACGAAGGTTGAAGTAGTCTTGAATGTGGCATACTTTCAGCACGACATCTGGCAACACTGCTTGGCAGTACCGGAGCAAACACTAAGCATAATTGAACGACAGCTAATTTCATTTTTTAATGGCAAAATGGCGCATCGCAAACAAAATCACTTTTCGTCATCTACAAGTCAATGTCTTTCTGATGGTTGGTCTCTTACCTCCGAAACCCCCCAAGGAGTGGCTACCCAGGGGGAGGGGAGAAAAAAAGAAATGGAAATCACATATTAAAAAATAGTATTTGTTCCTCACAATTCTGGGGAGATGGAGCTTTAAATTTGGTAGAGCTATTCTGTGATGCGAGAGGAAGGAATTTGCCCAATTTCTTTCTGTTGGTGCTTTCAGAGAGGCATATGAGGAGTTTGAATTTTGCTGCGATAAAGTTGAACATAGGTAATAGGTGCTATTGATACAACGTTTGCTTCTCTAGGTTATACCTCGTAGCTAAGGGTAGAGAGTGTGTAACTAGAGGCGACACTCCGAGGGATAGTGGGGGGGGGGGAGTCGAAATATTATAGAGACATCTGGTTTTTTGTTATCAAAAACACTTCCATGAGGCGTGCTTCGTGGCAGCGAAATCTGGAATCTATTCATTCGCGGTTTCGACCCAAAGGGGACAGCGTAAGACGCTTGTCTTGTGGAGTCCGCTGCTCGGCCACGACTAAGTTGTTGGTGTGCGCACGCATGGTGGAGGATCGACAGTGACATCTACATTGCGATACTATCATTGAATGGGTTTCGAGCAGAGTGTCGCCTCCAATTATACCCTTTACTTTTCGGTCATAATCCAGGTAGCCGAGGACCTACGCGACTCTGCTTTTCCAGGTTCAGGATAGGCGGGATACCCATCCCGTCTAGCCTGAACTCCTACATAAACTGTGAGAAACGCTTTTTATCTAATCTACTGTCTTTTTCAGCCTATCTGGCATGGCCTAGAATAACCTTAGCCTGACTTGAGAGCCCTTGAAGCCTATGCCCTTTCAGCCATAGGTTAGGCGGAAGAATGTGAAACAATGCGTATCAGTATGGGATTGGTGCGGATGGGTTAAGCGTTAAACTAACGCGAGAGGTCTTCAAACCAATGCTTCTCTGGGCCATAGGCTGAAAAAGAATCCGCAGTTAAGGGTTTCATCCTTTCACTAGCCACCGCTGTGCGAGATTTTCGTCGCGTAGTGCAGCACCAATGGTGAGGGAGACCAAAAGATACGTTCGAGCGTCCAACAGCCTTGAATGCCAAGACACAACGTTTTCCCCTTGATCTCCACATATAGACAAATGTATATGAAAGGATCAAGGTTAATTCAGTAAAGAAATACAAGAACTTAGGATAAATTTATTTGAGAGAAATCCTACAACGGGCCAATTGTAGCAGTTAACTTAGCGCATATGCATCTTACACCAACGATATTAAATATTGCGTTGCAAAAGGGATTTGTAAGATTCCTTTATAATACACATTTACATTCTTCGATGCTGTATGCTTATTGAAACTGAATAAATAGAATTACAACTCCATAGGCGATAGGAAACACTGGCACTGGTGGCACGGCACTCCGCACTTGAGTATACTCGAGCGCCACAGCGAAAGGGTTAAGCAGCTAAATAATTTAGATACGATGCGACCGCAGAACGGAAATGGCTAGGGAGCGTAGGTTTGCACTGATCAGTGAGCAATATTAGGATATTAATGCCGAGATGAGAGCTGAATTGCCTCAATTCAGCAATCCTCTGGCTGCGTTGGCTGCGTTAACCGTAGAGCGACGTGAGGCTGTTAACGCTATGCGGAGAGCAGCGCGTGTACTCGTCGAACCACCATCCACCCGGCGGAGGAAGGGACGAACAAAAGTCATTCCAGCCGTTCCGCATATACTCGGCACTATGTGGAATGCTCCGTTGAAAACTGCCAAGCTGTTTATTTTTAAGGAGAGAAAGGCTAACTTCGGCACAGTTGTTGTCAAGATGGTAAGGTGTTCCATTCGAACCCATTGAAGTATCCGCCAGAGTTCAAAGCGTTGTTGATATGATAAGATGCAAGGGCCCGCAATTTTCACGAGTTCATCAGGCAGCACAACGTCTCAAACGCATTTGCTTCCTTCGATTCTTCATCGACGGACCACGTGGCAAAAGATTCCATGTCACACGGCTTTCGACTTGCTACTGGATCTGCTCAAGCATAAAAAGTGTCGTTTATTGTGCAACATGCTGGCGGTAATTCGAGCTGCCGACGTCATCGTTTGGGACGAAGCGCCGGCAACGATCGAACTGCCGTTGCGAGACTCGATGCACGATGCCCGTCTATTCGGTGGCAAAGTTGTGCTTTCACCAAGTGTTGCTCTTCATCCGCAAGTCATCTCGCGGTCAAATCATCGAGATCTACAGCAAAATGAGCCCTTTGTGGCAATCGTTCCGGACGTTTCGTTCGTGAACGAGCTATTTGGAAAATGACATAGGGTCTGTGATGCCGAAGCGAGCAGCAAGCGCGCCATTCTGTCTCAGGATGAGCACTCCCATTTGGTCGATGCAGACATGTCGTCTCGATTGGAAGGCGAAATGCGGACTCATCACAGTCTCGACACTGTCAAGAAGGGTGATGGTTATGCTGATGCCGATCGGCAGGTCAACATTCCAGTTGAATTCAACACTCTCAATCCTCCGAGTCTCCCTCCACACGCCTGAAACTTAAAATTGGAACTCTCATAACGCTCTTGAGGAATCTACCGATTAGGAACGGGTATTTGAAACGGTACGCGTATGTTTGTCAGAGATATGAAAGCAAATGTTTCACAATTTGAGATTATCATTGGTGCGCCTCGCGGCAGCGTTCATTTGCTGCTAAGAGTTTCACCAGGCACGCCATCGGACGTCAGCATACCGTTCAGTCTTTGTTGGCATTTATTCCCTATCGTGCTTGCCTGCGGTATGACTATGAACAAATTTCAGGAACAGACATTCCATCGAGTCGGACTACTACTTCAGAAGACAGTATTTATGCATGGGCAATTGTACGTTGTCTGTTCGCAAATTCGCTCCGAGAAATCGCTGAAGATTCATGTCATCAACAGACCTAAACAACGCAAAACTGATGCTGGCACCGTTATCGACTTCTTCCTAGGGTAAAGACCCTGTGATGGACCGGTCCGCAGTGATGGGCCACAGCAAATACAAATTCCAATAGCTAAGCTTCCGTTGCCCGCCTACCCCTGTTGCGACCTAGGCCAGCAGCATTCTAGCACATACACACTTCAGAGGTAGTCATGGTACTAATGTCTAGTTTTTGGAAATTTTCTGCGACCTGGCCCATCACTGATTACCCGCCCTTAACTGGATATTTTACCTTTATTTATTTTCAAATTCATTTGTGGGGACTACTTTTTTGATTATGAAATGAAAGTTCTGTTTCTTCCCCACGAGTCTCGCGTTCCTCGATCTTACAAGGTTTCTATCATTTTTGTCTACTTCACGCATGTCAAGTTAGTGCTAGTAATTTGTTGCGGCTACAGGTAAGTGCAGCGCGTTGTTCCACAGCATATATTTGATGCATATATTAACAACGTGAACTGTATATCACATTTTGGATGCGGGAATTGACTAAGGCTGTTCGTAGTTGATGAACTGTGACTAGAAAGTATACGTACTTAGGTAGAAGGCAGCATGTACAAAATGAATACAGATACAGTAGACGGCATTACCACCACTTTTCTCCCGTTTTGTCGAGAAAAATCGAATATTTTATCGGCTTGAAAATAACAAAACACAGACAACACTAGTGGTAGTTAATCGCTGCAAACTTCAACATCTTCTATGTCATTTTGGATGCTCTCGCGCAGCATTCGGCATAAGGCAAGCAACGGTTCTCGCGCATATCTAGCGTGATCTCTGCAAAGAGCTCTTCTTTGCAGAAAGCCAGTCCATTCGCTATATCCTCTTAAGTCAACTGATGAAGGGGCCCATCTTCCAAGGGTGGAACTTCCGGACATGCAGGATTTGGAGAACCCATATGGTGAGATCGTGTAGGCTTTGGCGGCGCGACAGATTTACACGAGCACAACGTCCTTGAACGCCTGACGCACTGACGTTTTCACGAACCGTTCGGGGCCAGTCCTCCTGTCACGCAAGATCGTACCAGTCACGAGGAATTTCTCTTACCATAACTTGATCGTTATTTGACCGGGAATAACTGCACTTCTGCGCCAATGTCCAAGAAACTGGCGCTGAACGGCGGCCTGCACTCCGATTCGCGTCTTATCAGCGAACGAATCAGCGTTCTTGGATTGAAAATTGACAGCTCGGTGCTGAAGGATCACGAGGAATATATCCACATACGAGTTACAAAACAAGACAGGAGAAATGTTCTAGTGCGCTCAGGGAGATGAGTGGTGTGCGTGCCAACTGGGCTTTCTTAGCGCTCACTGGAAAAAAGTGTGCATGAAATGGGAAGCCCTGCCCTTTGGAATGAAATCTGAAAATCTGATAACTTGCTGAAACGGTGCAACACAAAAGAAGTTATTCAAATGATAAATCTGGGCTTCATACAGAAACATCCTGTACTTTGGCCGAACCTAAAGTGGAACAACGAGTGGCGGGAAGTGTACTGTATACATTTGAAACTACCCTAGCCGAATTTGAAATGGCCCTTATCAACATGAAAATATATGTATTAGATTCACTAGAAACTATTAGAATCAGAGTTTTCCAACTCACGACATATCCATGAAGGTCCATGAGAACTCCGAAATTCGTGAGATGGCTGCATTCACACACCGTCTGATCTCTGCTAAATGACACTTCATGACACCCTCTCGTGTCCCATTGATCCCTGCCCCTGCATTATGCAAGGAATATATTATCTGTAAATCATTGTAAATCTAGTTGGTTCTTTCGGATTCTTCGTATCTCCCGAAATCGGTGCAAACGCACTGTTGAGAAAAGTTCCAAAAGCTGCAGCGATGACTTTTGGGAACAAATGTTGGTTGTTCTCCTTCATGAAGGTCTCTCCATATTTCTTTGTACGGAGGGTCTTGGGGCGGATCCGTATTTTCCAGTATGAGAGTGACGGGATTCCTCAGGTTGAAGGTCTCGTTGACTTTTATTGCAAAGCTCAAAATTTTAGAATTAACGGTCTTCTCTTCTCCCAACCTAAGTAAGATTTACGGTTTAATAGGAAAACGAGAGCGATCACTCGATCAGAAGTGATTGCTTACGAGTTTTGGTGTCCAGGCAACAGTTGGTTTATCTCCCGAATGTCATATAAAACCCCGACATAGGAGTAATTTTCCCCTTGGAGGTCGCTTTCAAACGTTCTTGGCAACTTCAAATACGTATTGCTCTCCTTACTGGGGAATTTGATTCCATTAGTTCCCTTCTTTTGTCCATGAACTTCAATCAGCATCGTAGGTTTGGTATCTTCGAACACAAGTTGTGTTTTGAATTGAGTCATGAACTTATCTGACAGGCGCAGGCAAGAGTCGGTGACTGTTGTGAGAAGCGTTGTGAAAGTCCCCGTTCGGTTAGCCTGAAAAGGGATTAATTAAAACCCTTTTGTATTTTAATTATCATTGTACATGTTTGCAGTCTTTCCCAAGACTGTAAACATGTACATCTATTTGGCCCTTTCGTTACCGTACCTAGTACGTACCTCGTTTATCTGACGTTACTTATTGCCGAAAATACGTTCTGCATTAAGCAATATGCCTTCTTGAATGCAGTATGATAGTACACTGTAAAATGTTATGTTTCCAGAATGAAACCCTTAAGGAACCATTTCCGTGGTAAAGCTGTAACTGACACTTGAAGCTAACATGATACTTGGGTTCTGACGGCAGAACAAGGACCTAGGACATTCACACGTTCATTCCAGCATGTAGATATGAAGCAAATGCAGTGAACAGCAGTTCTACTCCCTAACATTAGGATTTTAAATATTTTCGTGAAAATAAAAGTATTTTCGTAGAGCCAAACATAGATGAGCTTAAACTGGTTGATTCCTGGAGCTACCATGACCTGACGGCTCTGATATGACAAATAACCAATGCTATAGATATTATCTGGATATTCACACGATTCCTCCCAAAATTAATTCTGAAATAAATATAGTAAAAGAAGGGTTCCAGGGATCACTAGACATAAACTTGTGTCGAAACCCTTCCTTAATAAAGGGGTTGGGCAAAATATGCGGGGCAGTTTCCAACAATACATTACACTTTGTACGTCTTGGGAACCCCACCCCCCACCTCCCTTAACCATGGGGGTGTTTCCGGAATGAATTCTCCGTTCATGTATTTATCGTTATCCCACCCCCTTCATCAATGACAACTCGGTCCTGGTATTTATCGGCACTCATTTCTCATGTCGATCGCAACCCTGTGCGTGAAGTCCATCTCCACCCCTTTTCATGTAGGCCTAGAAGTGAAAAAAAGGATAGAGAAACGGGATGGTTACGACGTGGGCGACATCGTCTTTCCAATCTAAGGCTAAGCGCTCCTGTTCCATACAGGTGGGATCCCGCCGTTTTCTCTCTCGCGAGTCACTCTCCTTGTGAGAGTGGCGATCAATATGAGGACGGGGTTCCGATTGATGAAGGGGTCGAGATCTCACCCCGGCGAAGAAGACATCCTTCCCCCAGGGATGGAAAGGAACTCCAAGTGTAATACGAGGGTACTTTTACACGTCCCTGCGGAAAAGTCAGTATCGGAGGTGTGAAAACCCCTATATGGGGAGGGGGGGGGGGGGGTTACAGGGGCGTTCGTAGAATCCCTCTCTCTCCCGTTGTAGTGTTAGGGATAGCATAGACATATTATTCAGCCACCTGGATTTAGCCACCATGTAGCACACTTGACCCGCAGTCAGGAGGCCCTTAGTTCGATTCCCGTCCGTTCCATCGTCTTTTTCGTCATCTTATGCCATCCAAACTATTCCCTCCCCCTGGATTATTACGTTCTCGAGAATAGATCCGACAGTCGCAACTGCCGGAAAAAAGTGCAAGCCCAAGGGAGGTAGACGTACACCCGGAGGCAGGCACATGCGCACATGGACTTGCGGTCATACACACAGAGGCCCAAGCATACTATATATACTAGCTGGTACCCGTGAAGCATTCACATCTTCATATTTAGGGTTAATGGATTTCTGTTTTAAAAAAAAATAAATGAAACACAGCTGGAAGTTTAAAAGACCATATTTCGAATAAATAATATTGCGTGCGCCCAGAAATTCCCCACGCTCCCTCCCTTAAACCAATACCAGAACTATCCTACAATGGCGGACAAATGCTTAAATACAAACAATTGCCGACATTTCGCGACCGGTGATCAGTCACTTAATAACATTGGACGTTGATGATTAGTAACGCACTATGATGGCCATTTATCGAGGAATTCAAGAAGGTATCAACCATGCCGATCGCATCATCAATAGCGGAGATTTTGCCAAATAAGCGCAGTCACTACAGAAATGGTGCGGCTATATTTTTAAATACAAACGTGGAAGTGGAATTTGGAAATGAGTTTCGAGTTATGTGCGAGTTCAGCTGATAAAACTAGATAGAGGTGTTCCTTGTCATCCACATTTAATCGTCCAACACGTGGTCGAAGATGGCAAGAACGAAGTGCATCACACCAGCCCAACGTGCCCAAGTTCAAGTACTTCGACAGCACGGACTGACGGTACGCGCAATTGCCAGCGAACTATTGATATCAATTGGTGCGGTCCAAAATGCTCTGAAGCATATCGAGAAGTGTGGCACCGTTGACAACGTTCTACGAGCAACAAAGAAGCGCAAAAGCACGCCCAAGTTGGATCGTATGATTCATCGACTATCTGAAGCTGATCGACACAAGACCGCCGTCGCTATCCATGCAGAGATGAAAACCCATCCAGATTACAATCTGAGCATCAGAACAGTGCGTCGAAGACTGCAAGAGTTTGGTTTGAATGGCCGCGTTTCACGCAAGAAGCCACTCATCTCTGCAAAAAATCGCAGAGCACGTCTTTCTTTTGCCTGCAAGTATCTGTCCTGGACCAAGAAGGACTGGCACAAGGTACTTTTCACAGACGAATCGAAGTTCAACCGGTTTGGATCAGATGGTCGCTCGTACATTCGTCGTCGCCCGGGCGAGGAAGCCCTGCCAAAGTGCACGCAAGCGACGGTCAAGGGAGGCGGCGGANAGGTACTTTTCACAGACGAATCGAAGTTCAACCGGTTTGGATCAGATGGTCGCTCGTACATTCGTCGTCGCCCGGGCGAGGAAGCCCTGCCAAAGTGCACGCAAGCGACGGTCAAGGGAGGCGGCGGATCGGTGATGGTCTGGGGTGCAATGAGCAGACGCGGCACGGGCTCGATTCATCGAATTGAAGGCATTATGAATCAGCCCGTCTACGTGGACATCATGAACGACGTGATGCTGCCATTTGCCAGGCGCGAAATGGGTCGTGGCTTCATCTTACAGCAGGATAATGACCTTAAACATACGAGTCGCCGTGCGAAAGAGTGGTTCGAGGAGCATCACATCACCGTTTTGGATTGGCCAGCTCAATCGCCTGACCTGAATCCGATCGAAATGCTCTGGGCGGATGTCAAAAAGGCTGTGAAGAGTAAAACGGTGAAGAACTGTAAGGAATTGATGGCGGCCATTGAAGCAGCTTGGCGTCATGCCAAGATGTGCCGAAGTGATGAAGATGAACGGTTATGCCACATCGTACTGATCGCAATAAAGCGCTTCGTCAACTCCATTTAGGTCGATGCATCGATGTTTTGAAAACTGCTATGGTGACAGCCCTACTTACTACCTACTTACTGTAGTGATCCAGAAATGGGATTACCCCGGGATAGTGTAGTGCAGGTGGCCGGAAGGGGAGAGTTGGATGACATGAGAGGACAAAAAAAAGCTGGGGACGGCCGGGAATCGAACCCGGGCCCCTCATCGTCGGTCAGGTATGCTACCACTGCACCACCAATTGCAGGAGCCAATCGCTCCTCTCAATGCCATCTCAGACAATACAGCCCCCCGGAAAAGTACCCCGGGAGTGAAAATTTTGGATGGAAACATTGCCCTCGACCTTCCCTGGATGAAAGAGGAGGCCATGCAAAGTTTGGTTGCACTGGCTCCAAGGGGTCCGAATGCATAAAGGAACAGACTGACAAACTTTCTTCTTTATATATATTTGTACATATATAGAGGTACAACAATACACAAAAAATCCTAACGGTAGATTTAAAAAAAGGTTTTTTTTTTTTTTACCGTGAAAGAATCTATTGAATCGAGGTTGATTTAATGTCGACACTTCCACCGTGAATAGTGCATCATTGATTCAATGTTGAGTCAATGTGGGTGTATAAACGGTGCTCACCGCGTTGAATCAATGTTGATTCAACATAGAAGTATAAACCTTCAACAGTGAAACATTCGATCCACACCAAATCAACGTTGAATCAATGTTATGTGCTACCTGGAATAGAGCTGCGATGTCTTATCGAAGCAAGTATAGCAGGTTCTTTTAAATATCCAAGTGAATTCCAACAACGCCAATGGCAACCAAGTCGGCCAGCGACACCAGGAAAAATGTATATGCATCTCGCACTGCCATAACAGATGTGATAGAGCTGCGATGTCGAATCCAAGCGAGGAAACCAAGCATATTTAATATCCAAGTGAATTCCGCCATCGCCACCGTCGACAAAGTCGGCCAACGACACGTTCAAAATATCTATGCATCACTCACAGCCATAACTGATATCATAGGGCTCCGATGTCGAATCAAGCGAGGAAACCTAGCATTTTTAAATATCAAAGTGACTCTGGTGTGGATCTTGGCAAACTAGAGATGATTCCCCTTGTGGTTTCCAATGGAAGAAAACGGGTCTGAAATTTCTAGGTGTATATCTCGGAAACAGACTTGGAAAAAAAGAATTGGGAGGAAGCAGAACACAAAATCAATTCTTTAATTGCAAAATGGACTCCTCGTTTCCCCAAGATGTCCTATCGTGGACGTGTTGTGATAATCATCTGATAGCTCCAAAACTCTGATATACCCTTGCATGTATCGAACCTCCACCTGGATTCCTCTTACAACTTGAAACTCTTTTTAGAAACTCTGGCTACATCCGGTATATCTTTACCGCAAGCTTCTCCTTGGCGGACAAAATCTTGTCTCCCTTGAAGCTAGGAGACTTTCTTTCCGCCTTTCTTCTCTAAAACGAGTTCTCACCATGACAAGCAGACATCCATCATGTGACACCTTTCTTTTTTTTATTTGCTCAACGTGCGACTTCCCTCTCAGAAGTCTAGGGGTCCTACTGCTAATTTCACCACCCATCACACGTTTTTGCACTCCTACATACATTATAGAAACAGCTTCACTTTGGTTTTCTTTAAACCTCAGTTGCAAGTCTGAGGTTTCTTCTCCTGACCTCTTTCCTTTAATTCCACTAAAATCCAATATTTTCCTGCAGGCCTTTTCCATTTCACCGTCTACTGCTCGGGAAGTAACCAATTTTACTACACTACAAGATATGCACAATGGTACCTCATGGATGAACCCAGACACTATACCAATTACAGGAAGAATAAACCCCAGGATACACAGACAGATTTCCATGGACCTACACACTATTAGGAAAAAAATTCCTCCTGATAAAACAGCACAAAGCACTCATTTCAGC
>CAJPEV010000186.1:0-91019 GCA_905338385.1 Darwinula stevensoni | reverse complement strand
CGGAAACACAGACTTTGAAAAAAAGAATTGGGAGGAAGCAGAACACAAAATCAATTCTTTAATTGCAAAATGGACTCCTCGTTTCCCCAAGATGTCCTATCGTGGACGTGTTGTGATAATTAATCATCTGATAGCTCCAAAACTCTGGTATACCCTTGCATGTATCGAACCTCCACCTGAATTCCTCTTAAAACTTGAAACTCTTTTTAGAAACTCTGTCTGGCTAGGGAAACATTGGCTTCATCCGGTATATCTTCACCGCAAGCTTCTCCTTGGCGGACAAAATCTTGTCTCCCTTGAAGCTAGAAGACTTTCTTTCCGCCTTTCTTTTCTAAAACGAGTTCTCACCATGACAAGCAGACATCCATCATATGACACCTTTATTTTTTTTATTTGCTCAACTTGCGACTTCCCTCTCAGAAGTCTAGGGGTCCTACTGTTAATTTCACCACCCATCACACATGAAACAGCTTCACTTTGGTTTTCTTTAAACCTCAGTTGCAAGTCTGAGGTTTCTTCTCCTGGCCTTTTCCCTTTAATTCCAATGAAACCCAATATTTTCCTCCATGCCTTTTCCATTTCAACGTCTACTGCTTGGGAAGTAACCAATTTTACTACATTACAAGATATGCACAATGGTACCTCATGGATGAACCCAGACACTATACCAATTACAGGAAGAATAAATCCCAGGATACACAGACAGATTTCCATGGACCTACACACTATTAGGAAAAAAAATTCCTCCTGATAAAACAGCACAAAGCACTCATTTTAGCTCCATTTTCTTAATACAACTCCCAGAAAGAAAAGACCGTGTCCATTTCGACCTTTTAACTCGGGAAAGGATTTATGACCTTACATTCCATTTCATCTTTACAGGAAGAATAAACCCCAGGATACACAGACAGATTTCCATGGACCTACACACTATTAGGAAAAAAATTCCTCCTGATAAAACAGCACAAAGCACTCGTTTCAGCTCCATTTTCTTAATACAACTCCCAGAAAGAAAAGACTTTGTCCATTTCGACCTTTTAACTCGGGAAAGGATTTATGACCTTATATTTCATTTCATCTACAAGAAAAGCCTAGTCAAACACCCCACACACCATGTCCAATGCTTTCTCCCAGGCATAGAAAAATTTGTCCCCGTCTGGAAATCTTTTTACCGGCTTCCCTCAGATAAAAAAGACGGTGACATCAACTGGAGACTTCAACACAATTCCCTGGTGTCCCCAGTTTTGAAATCTAAAATGAACAGCAACTCTTCTCCAATATGTCCTTCATGTGACAGTCTGGGGACTTTAATCCATATGTTTATTGAATGTCCCTCATTAAAGGAAATGAGTGTATACATTGAAAATTTTTTGAAATTGATTCATGCTACATAACCATGAATGTTAAACTGTTTCTCTTCCACATTTTCCCAGAACGTGTTTCCCTTACAAAATCGGAAATCTCCATCATTGATTTCATATTGACGCTTGCCAAGAGCAAAATCGATAAATCATACATGTCTGACCTTTCAGAAGCAGAGAATGGTGAGAAGTCAATCACCCTTTTTAGAGATGCATTAGAAAAAAAAGTGAATCAATGTAAGAAAAACTTCTTACCAATTTTTTAAATAGTCCAGTGAATGCGGTGATCGTAGCGATCACCGCATTCACTGGACATTCATACGATCGTCTATGAATGGCAATGACACCAATAAAATTTCTATGCATCACTCGCCGCCATAACCGACGTCATAGAGCTATGATGTCTTATCGAAGCAAGGAAACCCAGCATTTCTAAATATCCACGTGAATTCCGACATCGCCAATGGCAACCAAGTCGGCGAACGACACCAGGAAAATTTCTATGCATCACTCAATGCCATAACCGACGTCATAGGGCTGGGATGTCTCATCGAAGCAAGGATACTAGGCTATTTTAAATATCCATGTGAATTCCGCCAATGCCACCGGCGACCAAGTCGGCCAACGACACGTTCAAAACTTCTATGCATCACTCACTGCCATCAGCGACGTCATATGGCTACAATGTCCAGTCCTAAGAAAGAAAAACAAGATTTTTTAAAGATTCTAGTGAATTCCGCCATCGCCACCGGTAAGCAAGTCGGCCAGCGACAAGTTCAAAACATCCATGCATCTCTCACTGCCATAATCGTTATCATAGAGCTGCAAAGTCCTATCGAAGCAAGGAAACCCAGCATTTTTAAATATCCACGTGAATTCCGCCAACGCCACCGGCGACTAAGTCGGCCAACGACACGTTCAAAATTTATATGCATCACTCACTGCCATAGGGTCATAGGGACGTCATAGGGACGTCATAGGGCTCCGATGTCTCATCAAAGTAAGAAAAACCCAATTTTTTAAATAGTCCGGTGAATGCGGTGATCGTGGCGATCATCATCTATGAAGGGCAACGACTCCTTATTAACGCCCGGCGACAAAGTCGGCCATCCACACCAGCAAAATTTCTATGCATCACTCACTGCCATACCCGACGTCACAGAGCTGCGATGTCTCATCGAAGCAAGTATACCTGGCTTTTTTAAATATCCAAATGAATTCCACTATCGCCACCTTCGACTATGTCGGCCAACGACACCGTCGAAAAAGTTATATGCATCACTCACTGCCATAACCGACGTCATAGAGCTGTGAAATCCTATTGAAGCATGAAATACCCGATTTTTTAAATAGTCCAGTGAATGCGGTGATCGCTACCATCGTCTATGAATGCGAACGACACCAATAAAATTTCTATGCCTTACCCAATGGCAAAACCGAGGTTACAGAGCTGTAATGTCGTATCGAAGATAGAAAGCAACAATTTCTTGACGATCCAAGGGAATTCGGTATTCGCCGCCTCCGACTATGTCGGCCGACGACACCCGCAAAATTTCCATGCATCACCCAATGCAAAGAAGACGTCATAAGGGTACAATGTCGAATCGAAGCAAGAAAATTAGATGTTCTGAACGAACCGAGAGAATTAAGCAATCGGCACCTGCGACAATGAACGCCAACGACATGAGGAAAATTTCCATGCTTTCCCTAATGCCAAAAAAAAAGGTCATAGGGGGTGCGATGCCGAATTGAAGCAAGAAAACCAGTGTTTTTAAATAAAAAGTGAAATTCGGCATCGGCATTCGGCTGAATCACAATACCATGTCGGCCTTGCGATCACATTTACCCCATTCGTGATCACACTTACTCGATGAGAGGGTGTAATCAACTTGATCTTCCCAGCGCAAATACGGTGTACTTGGTTCATTACTGCATGGATTGCTCCTTGCAAAATGGAGCAATATTGGAATAAATAGCAATTCATGTAGGCTTAGCTGGACTTGATACCTGAGTCTCATCAAAATATACAGGGTGATCCAAAAAGGTGTACCTAAAAATAATTTATTGTGCAAACCTGATTTGGTCAATTTGAAAGAGAAAATCATTGCAACAATTGCCACTTTCACCCCCGACATACTTGCTAAAACTTGGTTTGAACTATCCCGTCGCACCAGGTTGTGTCGTGAATGTGAAGGAGGTCATGTTGAGGTGTGACGTTGCATGCAAAACTTGAGAACAATAGTAAGCATGGTACCAAGTTTTAAGTCCCTAAGTTTTGGTTTAGTTTAGGTTGCATATAATAAATTATTTTTGGGTACACCTTTTAGGATGACCCTGTAGATCTAGTAAAAAAGAGAATTTCCTCCTGCAGAAAAGCCTATGCCTATTTTTTATGGTAGGACTAAAATCATGATCAAGCAGTTTCTACTTCTGGCTTAAAAATAAGTATGCAAGGCTGTTCTGTATTCAGTTGTCCCCAGGACAACCCAAGCCATTCTTATATTCTGGGTAACTCCACAAGTCTATACTGCTTTGAAGATCCCTTGTTCATATTACACCCAAAACCATAGGGAAATCATGCAAGAAAGGGCATGAAACAGTTTAAAGAATTGAAAATCTGTGAGAAAATGCCCACATGGGTGGAGATCAGATACACAACATTCAGGACTGATATTCCCATGAAAGACAAGTTGTCCATAAGATTGCCATAATCCAGGATAACTGTCTAATGTACAGGGTGGGCACGAAGTCAATGACAATGTTAAATAATAGTAAATAACATCATAACATGAAACAAAGAAATTTTACTTATTTAATCATATGTAATTAGGGATCCAAAATATTAGCGTGCAGCTAATCATTGTCACAGCATAACTCAATGTGACCATGTCGCCATGTTCTCTGAGCCATCTTTTCAATTTGTCATTTAGTTATTTTCAAAAAAGCTGCAGAGACTGTTGTTTTGAGTTTGCCAACTGTCCAATAATGCTCTTTTGACACATGTCCTTTGATAAACTTTGATTACCAACAAAAACAAAAACAAAAAAGTTATTTTTTGCATATTGAAGGGACTTTGTGCCCACCCTGTATAACCATGTGCCAATGAAAATTCTTCACTAAGATTCATGTCACATGTCATCACCAAAAGGATAAAAGTGAAGAGAAATAAATAACAAAATGTAATGAATATTAAAATAATTAAAAATGCAATCTTTCAGTCAGACACAAGCTTCAGGTTGGGATGTGGTCAAGAATGATTAATGGGGAATTATGACTTCTTAAAATGATAAGTGGGATAACATGAGCAATGCCTTTAGTCATCTCTTGAAAAAAGGTGCAGAAGCTAATGAACAAATACCAAGAGTTAAGGAGTTATAGAGAAGTGCACCATAGTCTCATAAGCATTTCTGGGTGAACCTTGAAATACTTTTGTTTCCAGTTGTATCATTGATAGCTTAGTTGCTCAAGAATGAGTATGAAGACTCCCATTAAGTTTCAATTTATGAGTATGGATAGATTTGAAAAAAATAGGGCTGGGCAAGCCAGTACCTCACAATATAAAAGGAATATCCCATGACTGTTATGCCTACTCATTTTCCAATGATCTTAATTACTCTTTTCTGGTTATGTAGGATACAAGAGACTTGTCCCTTATTGCAGATATCCTAACTCAAAATCAAATACTTCAATTATGGCTCAAATACTGTGTCATGTAGTTCTTAGTAGTCATTAGTTCTGCTCTTGAAAATATGTTGCTAAGTTGTTAAACATAATGTAAAACTGCATTTAGCTCATGACAAGCACTTTAAACATCATATTTCCAAGATAAGCATTCATCAAGGTACAAACCCAAAAATAAATGTCCCCTGATCTAGACCAATTGGAGGAGATCAAGGAGATCTACACTGAGTCTCCAGGAAAAGGTGGCCACTTTATTTTCTGCAATATCTCAATCCTATTTCATGTGAGTCTCACTTTTTTTTTCCCATGAAATCTCAGATGGCTAAGAAGGAGTCCTGCTAAGTTAAAAAAAACTCAACCTGTGACTTGAATGCAATACATTTTTAAAGTTTAAGTATTAGAAATTGCAGTGAAAAACTGATCTACTCAATGCTCCTCACAAGACACTTCAGTGCACTCCAAGATGACTGAGCACAGGCAATCTCAGTGAGAAAACTGACTTTTGATACATCTTTCCTTGTGCTTCCATGCCTACATTTCGTGTTCAGGTTACATCTTAACCCTTTGAGGGAAGGGTCTTTTGAACACCTAGAAGATCACCAGTAGTGAATACATGGAGGACAGGAGGATGTCAGCCTGTATATATATATACAGTATATGGGCAAACTTGTCAAAGGGTTAAATATTTGATTATCATTATTTTCTGAAAGCCTCAGGTCAAGCTTTCCATTCTTACTGTTTCTATTGTGCCATGAATCACAATATTAAACATTGTGAAGAGCATCATGGGATTTAATGAAGAGGACAATCAAAGGCTTGCAAGAGATGAAGGGGTACAGCTTTTGTCGGTTCATGAAAACATTTCCAAAAAACATGGAAATGGCAGTCTGCATATAACCAAAACTGCTGAAAATATCAAGGCTGAGGAATAATTGGTTGCCAGTCAAGAAAGGGAACCTCAAACTCATTGAATAATGTGAACAATGAGCATGCTAAATGGAATTTAGCAAAACCAATTTCATCACTGAAACTGCTGCCAGTGCTATCATTTAGAAGAGTGCCTAAGTGATACACCTGGCAAAAGGCAACATGGGGATTGTTCATTCATTACAATTTTCTTTACTTAAACTTTGAAAAGTTATTGTAGTGCATTTGAAGCACTAAATGAAATTCTTTTACATTTAGCAGGAATCTATTTTATTCACCAGAAATGTTATGTGTAGAAAAGCCAGATCTTTGCACAATATCAGATAGAGATATTTTTTTTAAAATAAACTGGCCCCCCTTTTTTGGGACACAGTGTATTTTGCTTCAACTAAAGCTCAAGGTAGTAGTCTCCTTGATGTTTAACCCTCATCTGGGCAAGCTTTTTTACAACCTATTCCGGGCAAGGTGAGTCTGTCAGACTCATGTAAAATAAGGCCGTTTGCTGCGGTTACAGTATGTATTCTTATAAATAACAGTACTGTAACCAAAATAATACAGACAATTTATTCAATGGTCCTGATAGTTTAAAAAAATAATGACAGTAATAGACCGAAATATGTCGTAGTGAGTCCAGCGGACTCACCTTGCCCGGATTGGGGTTAATGGCACTGTTCATTACAGACCATGAGCTGACAGGCTAATTATAGTGATAAATGATTTTAGGGGTTTTGTCCCAATCAGTTGCAGTGAATCACACACTGGTGTCATTGGCAAAAAGTGTGAATTTTAAGGCTTGACAGATATCATTGGTGTCATAGATAAAAATAAAATAACAAAAGACCAAGAACAGAACCCTGGAGCACACCAACCTCACCATTCAATGGGTAGCTAATACATGAGCCATCACCTTGATTAGCAAGATGAACCTTACTTTCTGACCTGATTAGAAATAGTTAAATGAAATTTGGGCATAACATTTAATTCCATTGTGAAATAACTTGGACAGTAGAATGTCTGCTTTGTACTGTCAAAAGCTCTAACAAAGTCATTGAGTCATAAAGTTGGCTCGTTCCCTAGTCCCAAATGTCAAAAGTGCTTCCAGAATGTTAAGATAGCTTTTTACTACTACACCAACCTTTTTCACGAACACACATTCAGTGGAAAAAAAAACACTTTTGGCTGCTTAGAAGTTGTACTGTTGCTAATGAACAAGTTTCTCAATACCTTCTGATATCACTGGCAACTCTATAAATAGACCTGTAGTTATTGATGCCATCCTTTGGGTCTTTTTCACACAAAGCAATGAGTTTCCCTTATTCAGGACTTCTGGAAATATACCACTAGTAAAGGAAGCACTAAATATATATAGGAAAGAGGTAGGGCTATGTAACATGCTCCAAATCTCAATGCTGAGGCTTCAAACTACTCTGGTCCAGTGGCTTTCTGTGTAGAAATGCCATTTTAGCAATTTCAAGAGAACAAGAAGAGAATAAAAAAGAAAAGAGAGTTGACCATGATGTCCTTCAAGTAATGGTGGGGGTAATTTATTTTAAAACTAGAGTGAAAAGACGCAACATATTCAGGAGGCTGCAGAAAGTGATTATGGATTATATTAGTGAGTTTTCCTCAATCCTTCTATCACCATGACTAATGAATGAAATGCTACTGTAATTACTCCAATTGATACTCTTATTTATAAATTTCCACATTTTCTACAACATGGGTTATGACAGTCATGTATGCATATATTTCTACAATAGGGACATTTTTTAATTCACTTACCTTTATATGTTAAGAAATGTGTTTTTTAAATAATCTACTTAAATATTCTGCATATTTTTTTCTATTTCATGCCATATTCTCTATTTTTTTTCAATTCCTGTTTTGTATAAATTGGATACTGTGTCCAATTAGGGTCACAAAATCTAGCAGGTAGTTCTAGGGTTAACATCATAGAGAATCTTATTGCTTGGTTTGATTTGGTTTTCATCCTTTGCTTTCCTTTTGAGCTAAATCATTTTGATTGGACAACATGAGTTTAGGATAGAGAGAAGCCAGTAGCTGAACTCACTGCACATTTCATTTACAGTTTTGAACAGGGAAATTTCATTGCTGAATTGTGCCATGACACCAAGGGCCATGATACCAAAAATCCTTCGTGACAGGAGTCATCTCAACCCCAAACAATCCTCAACTGTTTTCTAATCTAAGTTTGTAATGGGGATCCTGATGAAAATTCTAAAGCAGTCCAATAATACTCTCATGGATTCCACAACAGATGCTAGGCATGATAGTCATGTCATCCAAAAGGCTCAATTTTCAAAGAGAACTCATTAGCTACCATAATTTAGAACTCTTTTACAGATTTTATTTTGAACAGAAAGTTAAAACTGAATTTTAAATCAAAATTATTAATTTTTCATTTTCAAGAGAAATTCAAAGTTCATCACAGATAATTCAAGGGCAGCCTGCACACCATATATATAAATTACTATATCCTACATACACGTTTAGTGATTGTTTACTTACAACTTAATTGTCATCCTGAGTGCAACTATTACTTCCCAAAATGTCAGTAGTTATGCATTCAAATTGGTTCTCAATTGGCAATTTTTTATATCCATGCAAGTAATGTAAGTCAGTTTGCTCTAGGTATCTTGATGTGTCTTGAGTTGTTGCAAATAAAAATACCAGCTACTACCACCTTTGGCTCAGGTTCTAATTTTACCTATTTGGTGAAAACTACTCAAGAAGTATGGCTGAAAGTTGTTCTATGACAGCCAATGTTCCAATAGCAAAAAAATGCAATTTTCATTTTTGAGTAGGAATTCAAATTTTCCCAAACTTGTTTTTGATATGCTGGCAATTTTGATGATAGGTCTTCACCATCTATGGATTATTTTTTACACTTTTAGGATTTAAATCATGGGATTTAAAAAGGGAATCTTCAATCCTAAAAAAGTTACTTAAGGGCTTTTTAACCCCTCAAGCGTGACTTTCCTGGTAGGCAGAAGCACCTCCAGCATGAGAATGGCATATCCAGCAGCTAGCACCAGAATGGCATATGATGTCACACACACTTGAGGGATTAATTGAGCAATGCTGGTAATCAGCTAGATATCATCTTACCAAGCCTATTCAGACATTGGCCAGGAGAGGTGTAGCTACACATGGGGAAGATCTGCTACATCAAGGAAAGTTATGTCATCCAAAGAAAACCAATTCAAGAGAATTTTTTTCGGAGTGTTTCATGTAAGAACAGTCATATCTTTATGGTGCATCATGCTCAATTAGGTGTACCCAAAAACAGTTAGGACCTTCAGCTTTTGCAGGTGAGATCCTGTGTTGCAGGAATTTGAACACTATTTGCATCAGCAGTTACAATTACAACAGTGAAGAACTGTGATGCTGAGATTGCATGGGAAACTATCTTATCAATTTCAGCACCAGCATAACATAGACCAGAAGTATCAGCAAAAGAGTTTTCAGTTTTCCTGACAACCAAAAAGCAATACTTCAGGAAAAGAAGTCTCCAATAACAAACACACTACTATGGGTTTTTCCCCTTGGCACTGGACCATCCAATGCCAGAGGTTGGGTGCTTGACTATCCTGTACTTAATCCAGTTTGGATTGTGTCCAAGTTTGAGGGTCATCACAGGTAGGTTTTGTTTTAACTTTGGCAAAAATGAAGTCCTCACTGTCTTATTGCTCTGATCTACCGTGTTCTTGACATTTTGATGTTCTGTGGGGGTTTCTTTTTTCACAATTTCCCATTCAGTGAAACAACAGTCTGTGATTCATCCAATTTCTCAAGTAGCTCAAAGTTATTTCAGATGACAATCTCCAGTTCCCCTCCAAGTTTCTTCTTAGAAGTTTCCTTGTGTTGGATGAATTCAGAAGTCATATTACAGAGTGGCAAGTAAGCTGGTCAAGGCATGTGAGAAAGGAGATTACCAAATTCCCTGAGACTTTTCAGCAAAGTTTATTGTTTCACATTGCAGTACCTCATGCTTATTTTCTTCTCTTTCAGAATCTATTTCATCCCTGACAGAGTGAAGGACCTTCTTAAGGGAAGCTAGTCCTTCTAAGAAGGTCTCATGCATGTCCTCAAAGGGACTGTTGGGACATCATGGTTCATGCCTAAGTACCCATGTTCGAATTTCTGGAGACCTTAAATTTCTGATGATATATAACTAGCAAGGTTGAATATGAGTCTAAGACATTACAAATACACCTAAGCCGGACACAAGTCCGAGAGCCAAGCCTGTCCTATTGCAATTCTAATATGGTATCTGAACCCATGCTTGATATGAACCTGGCGTGTGATTCCTTAAGCAGCTCATACCATAGAAACAGGCACTTTTACAAATTAGGCCAAATGTTGGTAGATTTTGGCGAGTGTCATAACTTTACCGAACCTTAACCTTGCGTAAAAGCCTAATATTAGGCCAAGCATTAACCTGTTAAGATCTCAAATCCTACCTTGACGCCACGACGAATTTTCTTATTGCGGACCTGCTTGCGAAGCTCTGCGCCAAACTGCAAGTTCAACACTATCACTTTCAATTTGTACTACACATTTCAATATTGTACCACGTTCACATCGTTTTTATCTTCAGTCCGACATTTTTTCACTTCGAGACATAGACCCGTCGAAGTATGAGTGTCGGACTCAAGTGGAAAACACTGCAACATGGGACTATGTTGATTCGATGGGTCGCATCCTCCGAATGTCCATAATCATGAACAATGATATAGATAGTCAATTCAAAGAAAAATCACTTTTTGGCTTGCGTGACGCCAGCAACCCAAGCACGGAGCTCACATGCAATTTATTTTAAACGTGCCGCCCAGCATGCCATCCGCAGTGGAGTCCTCCTCGTACTCGACATCCCCTAGTTCCCACGATGAATTCCACTTTACCTTTCCACGCCCTCGTCCTGCTCTGTCGGCAGTACGTCCCGAGCCTCCGACCGGTTAACACAGTGGACACGCAGTGCGTCCCGAACCTCCAGTCGGACAGGACAGTCAGGGTCGGCCTTAGGCATGTGCCACATGTGCCCCTGCACGGGGCACAAATTCACCAGGGGCGCCAAAACGTGTCAGAATGGATGAAACAATAATGGCTTACACCTTCAGTTTTACCTCTTAAAAAGTGGAAATGCCTTCCGTTTCGGCGTCTTTTGGATGCTGGGGGTTGACCCTTCTCCCTTCTGAAGAGAGAGAGAGGGGAGGGGGGAGGCGTTGGGAGTCTCTCTGCACAGGGCGCCAAAATAGCAAGGGCCGGCCCTGAGGACAGTGGACACCCTGTCGGCCACGAGCCGGCAGCCAGTGGGCACACCCACTCAATGGGCACGGTGTGTACCTCGAACCGCAAGTCGGACAGAACTGAGCTGCAGAGAGGCCGTCCCGCGAGCTGACGGCCAGAACCGGACCACGGTCGGCGGACAGGAGCCAGCGGATACGACCCCTTAACGAATCTGGACGAGTTGCGTGTGAGACCCCCTGCGAACATGAGACTGTTTCTCCCTTATGTTTCTTCCTCCATACTTTCCCCGTAGAGTGTCCAATAAATCATGCACAGCTGTTAACTTTGATTTAAGGACGTACTTCTGAACTTGGAGTTAGCAAATCGAAAGAGAGAGTAAGACGCTTTCACCTTGCTCAATTGCCATTCAAAGAACATGCGACCTTTCTGATTATTAACTGACCACCTCAATTCTAATTCCCATATGTAGCGAGCATTCTTGTCACAAATTCTGTGACCCCCTGGGATTCGTAACGCTGCATCGGTTCGGAGTTCAAGGTCTTCCTGGAAAGTACAACAAAGGGGAGATTTGATAACATTTACGGGGGCGCAGTACCCTTTGATTTGGGCTGACAGGTAAAAAACGCTCTCGGATTCCTAAACGCTTGCTCTCATACATATGAACTTTATATCAATGTCATCCACGAATTGATCTGCTACTTATGATGATACTTATAAGTACCGCATCAAGTACTGACTGGTACTTGATCTCAGTATCTCGAAAACGGCAAGATCGATTTTAAAATCCCAAGGTTATGCCACGGAAAAGGTCGCTATTGTTACGGACTTGCAAGTGGATATTCAAATATTTAGCGCGTTTTCATGCTGGGCGAGACAAAAGTTTGCGCCATGGAGGTCCATTATAATGGTTTGCTTGCGCCTCCAAAAGATAGATGGCAGACTTGTCTCACGCATACGATAATGGAGCAACGTGAAGAGAGCTCCACCCTCCTCGACCCTTATTGGTCGACTTCCTCAGAAATTTTTTTAACCCTTTAATGCATTATTTTTCGATGAAAAAAATCTGGTAGGTTTTACTTAGGTCCTAGAACACGGGAAAAGTGGGGGGAAAAGTATTCCCTTTAAACTTGTAAGCAGTAGGCCTGAAAATGTTATTGTTGCTCATTCTCTACAAACAGCATTTTCAGCTTTCTAACCCGCGCTGCATGGACGCTAGAGAACTCAGTCGGTGTGTCAACACACGTACATACCTCAATGCAATAGAAAATGTAAATATACAGATGAGCCTGGATCCTGAATTAGCATAAAGTTTAAAATAATTGCACCCTAAACGTCAGTCTCGCGTGGGTGCTGGGCTGTAGCTGGTCAAGGGCTTGCCCTTCTAAAAGTGAATATGCATCATATTATATTCGACTTGGAAGGGTGCAATGTAAACACATTGCCCTTCCAGTATTTTTCGCAAGTGTGCCAACTTATTCCTTTTTCTGAAACAGCATCCCTTTCTCGAGAGAGAGAGAGAGAGAGAGCGAGTTTTCGTCAAATATAATATTTCAGTGGGGGAACTGAATATTTCATTTTTACAATAATGAGGACTTGTTTTCGAACCTGTAAACAGGCTCGGATTGCGGCAAAATTTATATTCCCAGTGTTTAAAAAAAAAAAACAACGGTGATCGAGTTTCTTTCTCGTCCTGTTCACCTCTAAATGGATAAAAGCTTTCAGCAACCTGTTGGGTGTTGGTCAATTCGTAGATGTCCATATGTAGGAATAAGGTTTCCCTCACCAGGGACAATTTGGGCATCGTCATCTCTGTACATGCTGAACGTCATCTGTTGGCTGCTTGGCCTATACCTTAGTTCGAGTGGCTTTGTCGCGAGACATTTTGAGCCAATCATTAACAGACGATTGCATGTGCAGAGAGACTTCAGCTGGGTTTGTCCTTGGAATGGAGAATACTTACAGTTTCTAATATTCCTGGCATGCTAGGTTGACCGCAGAAACAGGTTGTAAGAGCTGTTGATGTTCGGTGAGTCGAAACGCATCAAAAATCTAACCTTGAGCTTCGCTTTCTTTACCTTTACAGCCTTCTTTCGCCTGGACCCACTTATCTGCCTGGCATTTCACAATAGTTTCGGGATGCCTGTCGGCGGGCTCGCGTGGGTGCTAGGCTATAGCTGGTCAAGAGCCTGGCCTGCCCTTCTGTCAGTGAATGTCCATCATATTATATATATACAGTATATATGAAAAGAGATGTGATCTGGCTAACCAATCCAACCGACTCCAAAAAGTAAGACAAAGGAATTTAAAAAAGAGAATAATGAAAGGAAAGGAGCCTTTGGGATTTGAAAGAATAGCAGGCATCCTCGTCAAGGGCACGGTCCTGCTCAAACCTTCAGTATAGAGAGAACTTTTTCGGCAATCACTCTGGAACCAAAATAAGCTAGAAGAAAATGAGAGTATAGCTGAAAGGTTGTTAATTGAAAGAAACCACAGTTTTAGGGTGGATTTTTGAACAGAGAACTATCCGATAATGCAGCTTTATTCCAGGGAAAATCTAAAAGCAAGTTGCAAAAGATATAGTATATGTATGTATGTATCATATTTTTAAAACGAGTCAATAATTGCAACCGTCATTGAAGTGTTTTATTTTAGTCGACAAGTTGGGAAGGAATAAATCACGAGAGGAACGAATCCAGGATATGCATGAAGAGCAAGTGCCACGGTGAGAAAGCATTCAACAGCATGAGATGCTATTGAAAGGAAGGCTGTAATTTACAGGAAAAAGAGGATGACGAGCGAGAGAGACAGAGCCGCAGGCTATGGTGAGGCCAGGGCAAGAAATGAGAAGAAACTGAAGCTTCAAGTGGGGTGGTGGCATCATCGCCCTCGGGGCCTGCCTTTCATTCTACCCTCTCAGTGTGGAATTCTTTGCATTTTTCCTTCCGTATTGTACTGCATCGTCTGACCTGTCTTGCAGGATGAATTTGGAGTTTTCAAATCGTCAATTTATTTACGAGATCCATCTCTCAAGGGATGAAGACAAGTAATTTAATTGATAGTCCTTTTCAGTCTGCGATGCCTCCAATTTCCTCAAATGCGATGTATGAGCTGCCTGAAAATATATTCCAATTTAGTCAGTCCAATGATGATAGACTTTAGTAACCGCGTTTAAAATAGAACTCCACGATAGCACGCTACCTACTCACTATGGTGCAGGACAACCAAGAACGTAAGTTCCAGTAATTCTTTATGTGGTTGGTAGGGATGAAGAACATCTCGAAAGGCCTTTCCACATTTCGGGGGATCACTCTATTTTCTCATTCAATTACTCTCTTTCTCCCGCATCGTTTCTAAACGAAATGAAGAATTGGTTTTGCCCTCCATATGGATGGGTGGCTGCAAAAATCGAAAAATTGGTGAAACTAAATTTTCAGAAAACAGTTTCAGCGATGAAATTAGGAATTGGCATATGAGATACCTAACCAGGCATAACAGAGTTTGTTTTAGTGCCTCCGTCAGTCTAATCAAAACTATTGGAAAAATCAATATTTTGCTTGGATTTGCTGTTCCAAAAATTAACCGAAACTGCAGAAAGTTGTGCGGAAAATTTTGGCATAGACATAACTCAAACTAAGTATGAGCAAATAATACTGTAGTTTCTTTAATGAAACTTTTCCATCCTGAAGCCATGATGAATGTCAAAGAATTAATGAATGCCTACACATGCCAAGGGGTGCCATGACTTACGCGAGACTTTCCTGGGTCCTGTCATCTCTTAATCCCCTCCTCCCTCTGGGGAGGCTAAGCGCGTTGAATTCTCATTGGACGAGGAGAGGCTGAAAAGTTCTCGGATTTGATCAAATACTCATACACTCCTTTTACTCCACTTCTACCTTTTCAATATGACCATTCTTAACCAATACATACTTCTTCCATTGCTCCACCGGATAAAATTCCGCCAGCAAAACCATTCTTTCGAGTAACTTTCAGCTACTGGCTTATGCAAGGACGGTCCATGAACCATATGAAGAAATGAATACCTAGATCTTCAGTAAAGCACTGTAATAGTTACAAACTATTGAAGTATTGAAGAGCAAGCTCAACTAAGCCTAATTGAAAAGAGGTGGCTTCATCCAAGGGTGTGATGCTGCATCAGGGCAATCCCACCCTCAACTTGCCCATTCTCACCACTTGTGTAACCCGATCAGTCACAACACAGTCTTCACAATAATATTGATGCAATCTTGTAAGAACGTTGAAGTTTCAACATCCATCATGTTGAGTCAATGTTGAAAAACGTTAAAGCATCGAATTAGCATTGACTCAGTGTTGAAATGACAGGTCTCAACATCGCTGAGGAATTGCATTTATGCTATGCTCCATTTGTGCGCGCTTATATTCTGCGAATGTTTCATCAGCGCGATCTCAGTCCCCTCGAACGTCAAGATTAGAGATGCCACTCTCTCATCACGACATAGCTTCCGTGTTAAGGTTAAAGAGGGGCATCTTAGGCTCGAGGAAGCAAGAGAACAGTAAAGTGATGGCAGCGACAGAAAAGATGGCTGGTAATCACTCCTTGGATTCTCCCAAGCTACACGCAAGACGAGGCTTGAAATTTCTCTCTCGAAGTGTTCTTTGGACATTGGCACCGGCAGATTGCAAACCTGCCGATGGTGTCCTACCGGCGGTTGCCGAAACGTTGGTACAGCCCTAGATTCAAGCGACGTCAATGTAAAAAATTCACTTTGGGTTCACTTTGGGTCAAGTAAAGAAGTAAAATCCCCCAGGGAGAGTTAAAAATTCAAAAACTTAAGCCTGCAAACTAATGAGAAAGAAAGGAATATAGAGAGGGGGATGAACTGACGCACGTTTCGAAATGAAGGGAGTAAAAGAACAGTCCACTTTCACAGCATACACCTAATGAGATCAAGCCGAAGACTGAAACGGAAGAGAAAAAATATATATACTCGGTCTTCCCTCTCTCTCCTTTCCCACTTCCTGCCTCCCATTCAAACGTTTTTTTTCCTTCCTTCTTTCATACAGTCAGTCCCAACATTTCCAGAATTTGATTGTGATAAAAAAAATTGCCCGCTCATGCGGGTCACGCCGCCTCTTCCTTTCCCCACCCGGACGGACTGTATTGTACTGTACTCGTCTCAATCCAATGACATTTCCCTTCAAAAATTTAGCCGATACATCGCGATAGTCGAAAAACGATCGATACCTCCAACCATCGATAGCGGTATCGATGTATCGACCAATCGTGACAGCCCTACTCGATGCCCACGACCCAGTCGCAACGCGGCTGCATGCCGCATGTACGAGGGGAAGGTTGGGGAAGGGGGGGGGGGGCTTCTGCCCAATTTTGAAACTGATATCAGACTCACTGGTAAGAGGCTGCATAATATGAAATATCATTAATTTTAATTTGAAAAAAAATTTTCTCTCGTTCCGATTAGCGCTAGTTGGCATAAAGTGGACGCTAACCACATAAAATAAAAACTGTTATTATCGTGTTTCTTTGCGCGGCACCCATCCATAGTGTCAGAGCATCTCAGCGTAAAATGCTATTGACAGCTTTTTTTTCCATTTTGTCTCACGATCAGACTCGGCCTATGAGCTGAGTTAGAGCCCAAGCCCCTTCCGGTTTTGTTGCATTCGCCGCGATTGTCACCAATCACGATACAACGCGTGTAAGTACTGTTGAGGACAGTGGCGGATACAGGGGGGGGGGCGGGGGGGGGCGACCGCCCCCCCTATAGCCAGGTTAGGATTTGATTCATTTATTCAAAATAGCATCTGCATTAAATTTTATTGGAGCCAGTGAAATAGATACTCGAGTTCTTACTCCAGACGAAAAATAAATGGGGGGGGGGAAGGTAGGAACTTTGGAACCGCCCCCCCTATGAAAAATTTCTATATCCGCCACTGGTTGAGGATGAGCTACGTTTTCATTGTCCTTTTCTGAGAACTTCACATTTACATTTCGCGAGCTGACGCTGTCACATTCATTAAGTTGTGCCGAGAGATTTTTGTCACATTCTTATCGTTTGCTCGATCTTAAAAATTTCCTTGTGCTGTATGTAGATATGTGATAATGATAGATTAGATAGGTGAATTAGAATAAATAGAATCTGTGTGAGCCCGGTTCACAAATGTTATCTTGCTTGCGGCTGTTGAGTATCGACCAATGCGAACCTTTCCAAAGGGACAACATCCATCTCTTCTGCAAGTAAGGCAGTTTTCCGGTGACCATCAAAGTACCTCATCGTGCATTGGGCTTCATCATGGGCCACGTCAGACAACCGCACGTCACACATGAAGGCGTTTTAATCACGTATGTAGCATCTTACGAAAGAGGGTGAATTGCTTTTTTGTCCCACAGTGTGTTTCTGCCTGACGCCTTTCACGCACTCACCACCTGACAAACAAAAAAGCCATTCCACACATCGAGTCTCACTTGAGGTTCATGCAGCTTGAATCGGTTCCCCCTCGTCACGCTACTAACATGGAGTCGAAAAATATACCAGGCTCCATGCTATTAATACCCTTAATGATTTCCCATTTTGCATGACAATATTATTGGTAAGTGGTTAACGATGTTGATGGGATGTTGACGGAATGTTGATGCTGACGATGCAATGCAGTTCGCACTGATTCGATGCTTAAAAATATAATTAAGCAAGTATTATTGCGAGGGCAAGGAATTCACGTTGCATTTCAGTGGAGTGCTCGATGCTCTGTCCATTTTACCACAACATGATGTCGGGTGAGCTATCAGGCAGTTATCAGAGCGAACAAGGCCCTAGTAGCATGTAACACTGAATCAACATCGAATCAATGTTGTTTCAATGTTATATGCTACTAGGGAGTTTACAGACCCCGAAGAGAGACGGCGACTTGACCGCTAATACAGCGAGTTACCTTATATATGAAACTGACATGAGTCCCCTGTAATTTTGGAACAGTACTTGCTCTTTTCTTAGTAGACGTCACCAGGGAAGGGATTAAAATTCCAGGATGCATTCGACGAAAGAGGCAACCCAATTAACGAGACCCAGGGTGATTCTGAGCTGGGGAATGGAGAGGAGAAAGTTATTGTGGTGATTCAACTCCATGAGACCCTTCCACCAGACTAGAGGACATTCCAGTTCAAGTTCTGCGGGTTGCGCAGGAAGATCTATGCTGTGAGGAACAGCCACTGTATTAAGCGATTGTTTCCGCGCGACTCAGATGCCCTCTCTAACGTCGACATTGAATCAATTACGTAACAGGTTAAAAATGTACTAAGATCACGCTGGCGCAACATCAACTTGTTATTGAGCACTTAACTAGACCAGAGCATGAATTAAATACCTCAACGGTGCTGAGGCCTGTCCCATTTCGACATTGTGCCAACGAAGATTCACCCTAGAAACTTTAATACTTTTACAACATTGAGGCGATATTGTTGTACAGAATGAGTTGATATCTCCCCTAGAGAACCAACTTTCCAGCGAATAATCACAAGGCGTCAAAACCCCACTCGCATGAAACCCTCCAAACCGCTTTTATCTCTACCAGTTGCGCGATTTCATGCGTGCGAGATTCTTGCGACATCTTCACATGTCGGGGAGTAAAATCAAGAGGTAAAGCAGAAGATAGCAAGTGCAGGTAAATCCCAGGAGTGAATTTCAGTAATTGTAAAAAAAAATGTTCAGGAAAAACTCTCCAGAGCGCCGTCAGAGTTTTGTTACGGAAAAATTGCTTCACTCCGAGGTTTCGAAATTGTGTGAGATCTAAAGAGGAATCAAATTAAATGGTAATATCTTTGAATATATGCCTCTTAGTCATGTTTCAGCTACAAGGAGTTGGTTAACGTTACCCATGCCTTGAAAATCCATTTTAGACATACGATCGGATACAATGGCCCACAGCGAGGTCCAGATCGGATCTCAGAGGAATACGAAATCTTTCGGCTAGCATTGAGTTGTCAAATTTGAAGAGTCAAAAACCATCGTGAACCTGGCTATCCTCTGCTTCTAGGCATCTGTACATCAATTTGGCGAGCTCCAACAAGACTAAGCGCAGGCGGCAGTCTCAGTAAAGATATTAATTTCCCATTTTTCTCGTCTTGTGTCCTTAAAGTGATTTTCTGTTAAGGTAGTAACCCACACAGCACAGGGATATCCCAGGGATGTCCCTAACTGGACGACTTGTCCCCATGTCTTTATAGGATATCCTGAAGACATCTCCTTTCGGACGGTTTCGGACATCTCGCAAGGGATGTCTTCGGGACGTCTTTTAGACATCTTCAGTCGATATCTTAATGACATCCTTAGTCGAATGCTTCTGGATATCCTGGAGGGGATATCTTGATGCCACCAGGGAAAGTGAAAAAATCGCGGTCCGAACTTTAATTTATCCCTTTATATTCTCATTAATGATGTCTGATCGGCATGTCTGGATACAACTATATTGGTTGGAGGCCTGAGCCCAGAGTGTTTGTAAGGCATAAGACTGCATCATATCATCCATGGTCTCTTCTGCTAAAAGTGCTAATTGTCGTCCCTTGGGGATGTGTCTCCTATGATGGGGTCCCCTTTAAGAAACGGTATTTTCCTCCCCCTTAATGGTCACTCTTCAATCGATCAAGAACTTTAGATTAGGTGTTCGTAAATAAAATACTGATACCTACGAAAGCAAAGGGTTCTCCTGTGCGATAGGAAATGAGTCCATTGCGGATAGGAAGGCCCCTACAAGTACTACCTGGGACTTCTCACTATAAAGATATCCTATAAAGACATGGGGACAAGTCGTCCAGTTAGGGACATCCCTGGGATATCCCTGTGCTGTGTGGGGAATTGATTTTTTTGTTAAAAGTATTATTATGCTTTTCTGTACGTCGGAAGCTTAACTCTCCATTCCGTTAAGATGTCGTGTACAAAAAAGCTCGCACGACATTGATAGAAAATTTAAAAATATTAATAGGTCACATTGTTCTTTCAGACAGTGTATTCCCCCCTGCTCCCAACTTTATCAACTCTTCATTGTGAGTTTGGTGCAGCACAAACATTTATCGTGGGACGCCGCTGTTGGCCCACCATTTTCAAAGTCTGCGCGCCCCTGTTCAAAGTCAAGCCAGAGCGAAGCTAAAAACACGGGGGCACCACTCCGCCCCTCAGGGTCAAATTTTGAAGGGGTGTATCTCAGGTCCTCGGAGTCAGAAAAAAATTGAATATTGGATATTGATGTTTCTCTATCAACCCAGTATTATTTTTGTGAGCGCGCGCGCGTGTGTGTGTGGTGGGGGGCAAAATCTGTGGCTAGTCGGCTGCAACCATTTGGCAAAGAATGACCCCTCCTTGGATGCGACATAGTGCTTTCAGATCGACTTTTACCCACCTAACCCTTTTCCATAGCGCTGTACCCAACAGTGCTCGAGAGATACCTGTTAATCGCAATCGCCATAACTGCAAAAAGGTAGCTATGAATGAGGGCATTGGAGCGACATCCCTTTTCGAGCGGGCGAACTGTTACTTCACAACTCGACGGCAGAGACCATAGAAAACACGGAGCACGTGTTAGTAGAGGTAAGAGTGAATTCGAAAACTGGAGAAATAACGTTGCTGTTTAAACTGTGGTACGAATTCATTTGCAAATAATTTTACAGTGAAGCACTCATGTCTTATGTCACTTAGTGTCTAATTTCATTCTAAGTGCAGATGAATAAATTTGGGGATGTGGCCCGTATGTTGGCCTAGGAGTAGCGTTTAACCCATTCAGGCACCAATCGGTCTGTCAGCCTGAATACCTGAATGTACTGAAGAAAAAAAGTGTCTGAAAGGTTTAATAGTTTTTGTCACCCCTTGAAAAATGACACCTTTGAAATTTGTTAACCCCGATAGTGATTTTAACACTTCGCATACTGAATTGCATCATGACCATTTCCTCGTTTGTTTTTAATAAAAACATCGTAATGGCGCCCATATGCAAATCAACCTCTAATTTCAAGGTCCTGAATAGCTGGAGACGAGTAATTGGTTGTCATGGCTACGATTGGATTGACAATGTCGGGTAGATCCCCTGCTTCTGGACAAGTGCTCCATGAAATAATTTTTGGGGAAATGTGTAAATAAATGTTTTCAGTTACTGTGCCCAACGGGTACGAGGTGGGCGAAAACGTTTCAATCTCCTTGAAACCTTAGGCTAGACCTGCAACTTTAGCAGGGCGAAGCCTAGCTTTAGAAGTTCGGCCTAATGGACTGAGAAAAAATCTGGCCTATTACAGGGCATCATAGGATCCACTAGTCTTACTCTGCCTCTCACAGACTCACGTTGTTGACATGTCTCTAATTGAGAAAACTCCAATCTGATGAATCATTAGTCCAACATGTAGCAAACTTGATTCAAATCTATTTTATTTAATGTTAGTTGCAGATGTGATCCTCAGATAATGGCTGAGCATCAAGGCACCAAAAGTTTTTTTGATGTGTTCGTCATATCAGTGAGGGATGTGAAACAAAAGGAGGCAACAGTGGGATTACTCTCAAGGAATAAGGATCTTCTGTTGCAACATTGCAGAATTCATGTGTATGAAGATCCTCCGGGGCCACGCAAAGGTGAAGCATTTACTTTCTTATCAATTGTGAGGTGACAAATGTTGCATCTGATGAAATTTTATTTTTCATACCCCCACCAATCAGAAGCAGGAGGTGCCACTTTCTACATTTTGGAGAAATTGCATACATGCTACAAAGAAAAACTCTTCGACATGAAAATCCTCTTGCTGCATTCAGGTATGTTGCCTGCCTATGATGTGAGCTGCAAGTGGCACTACTCATATTGAAAAAAATCAAGATTTTATCTGAAATGCACATAAACTCTATATGGGGCACTTAGGGTGTATCATATGTGATGATATGTTGTCATATGGAATGATGTCATATATCATATTTAATTATTGAAAATTTCAGTGAAAATTATAATAAATACCAGGTCTTTATGTAAACTTGATGAAAAGCATATGGGTGGGTCATTCCACGTCAAATCAACATGGTATTAAAAGGTGACTTTCTCTGATTTGAATGCAATTTGACAGGCTTATTTATACCTATTAGAAAATGACCTACAGCAATTATTGGGTTCATTTGACTTCTTGTTCCTCAGATATGATGTCATGAATATTCAAGTCAAAATGCTTTCTTGCTGTGCTATGAGTCTTCCCTTCATAACTTCTGTTCTCTTTGATCTAGAGACCTCTTCATAAGCTCATTCGAAGGCTCTTTTCAAACCCTTTTGAATCATGTGACTAGGATTTTGAATAATTGCTAAAACTTAACTTTTAATGAGGTCATCATAATGACCTTTGAGCTCATATTACCAAAAATAACCATTTTAGATTTTTTAAAAATTGAATGGCTTGCAGGCAAGATATGTAGCTACCTCTATGTTGAATTTTACTTTGGGTTCTCCAGAAGTTCATGAAAGAACTACAAAAGAGAGTACCATTGATTGCAACTAACATACCTGCATCCAGAAATATCTTCAAGTTTAATGGACTGCATAGAACTAAACACAATAAATAAAAATCAAAACTATAATCACATAGAACCAAGTCCTAAGAGCATCTTGAAAGTAAAGTCTCTGTTCTGGTTGTTCATATGAAGACATGCCAATGCATGCATCATCTCTTCATTGGATAGTTAGTATATATGTCCTGTTTCAGTAAAGGGGTTAATAAGTGAAAGGACCTGGCTATGATTAACTCTTGGCTCCTCAGATCTGTGAGGATAAGAAACTGAAGAAGCTGGACTCTGTGGATGAAAGAAATGAACAAGAATTTTCTGATTGTCTTTAATTTTCTCAAGAACATATGCAAAGTACCCATGTCCACCCCTTTTACATCACAAACCTTCTGATGCTAGAACATGGGATCTCCACTGGAGTGCTGTTTTCTCCACCCTACTCCTTCAAATAAGCATCTTATATCTTGGGCCATTATTGACAGCCCAGAAAGGCCCAAACACTTTACCAATATTGTGCCATTCTTGGCTGGATCGATTGGCCTTCCTCTGGCCGATGAGACATTTCAGCCTTGGGCCATTCTTGGCAACCAAGGAGGGTCCAAGCACTTTTGCCATTGATATGTTGTGGTTGGCACAATGATGTTTGGCAATCTGGGTAAGCTTTCAATCTCAAGTAGAATCTGCATATAAGAAGTCATTCTCTTGATCCTTCTCTGCAGCACAGCTCCTTTCATCTACCACTGAATGCCCTGACTCAATTTGAAACTTTGTAGATGCTTGCATCTTGCCAACTTTGCTCTACACACTTCCAATCTATTGGGAACTTCTATCAAAGAAAACTTGTGGTCTCATATCTAAGACACTCAATTGCCTGGATCAAGTAAAAAATGGAAAACTTGCTTCAAATTATAAACAGAAAGTACTTAACCAGATACAATTTACAAGAGACAAGTTTCTTACTAATCTTAAGAGCAATGGGGCCCATTAGCTGTCATCATACTAGTGTTTGATGGGGTCCAAACTTGAAGACAGTTTATGTACCCAAAAGTGAGAACTACCAAATTCAAGAACAGCTTCTTCATGAGGGGATCAGAAATCAGCCGCCTGTGGGATTGTGACACCAGTCTTTTGTTTTGTTCTGTGTTTATGTTGATGGCCCGAATTAAGGCTAATAAAGGGTCATTTCACAGCCTATCATGCTTAATAATGGGCCCTATTTTAAATGTATTGTTAATCTTTCTCCATTAAACATATTTGCTGTATTGGCATTTATGGAATGGGCACATATGAATCATGTTCCAGAATCATGGAAATTCTTGTACATGGCATTTCTTCTCTTTTGGGCCTTATGCAGTCAATTCTAAATATACTGCTACTCTGTAACTGTCATCCTCTCCTTTTGGCAACTCCTACATGAGGAAAAATTTTCCCCAAAACTTTTTGAAGGTAATCCCCCATTATACCACCACCCTCACAAGCCACAATTGCCCAACACCATTTATACAAGCATGTGTTTTCCAATATAAATCTTCCTTGATTTTGTGTCAAATAACAGAAGTGATGCAACCCGTATTCAGTCATATGTGCAGCTACATATATGTTGCCACCATGAGAGGTGACTCAGCAGTGAAAGGGATGGTTTATAGGACAAGTTTCATGCATCAGATGGGAAAAAGAATGGCAATATAAGCATCACATATATTTGTCTATTTGTCCATGTGAGATTTCGGTATCATAGCCACTAGCATACTGCAGTTTGTTCCACAGGGTATGGAAAAAAAAAAACTTTTAATCAATGTTTCTCTTCTCTTACTGGAACAATTTTCATAAAGTATCATAAAACATACCCTGTGCATAAGCTGATATCTTTACAACAGCCTTATTAAATTTCATAAAAATTCATTTACTCAGAGAGCAATATGAGCAATCATTCAAAAGATAAGATTTGTATGTATGTATGTATGTATGTATGTATGTATGTATGTATGTATGTATGTATGTATGTATGTAAAATGGACAGTAGTCTGCACAATAATGGAGAGGAAAAAACACTTTCACATTGTAGTTGCATATCATGGAAGCCCAGAATCGGGCATCTCCTACATGACATGTGGCACCATTCAATTTTGTTATAACTGTGCAAGCAAAGGAATGAACATCACCTGGAGCACATCTTGCAGGGTTCTGGTAAGTGCACTTTTGAAAGTACTCCAGGTCTCCTCAAAATGAGGCTTTTGAAGAGACGGATCTCTTCTAAAACCTGCTCCAATCATACCCATCGCATTTGCAGACCATGTTTCAGGCAAATGGCAGGCACTTGAACTATTAATGTCATTGGATGAAATGAATTTTGATGAATGAACTTTTAATTTGATGCAGAGATTTTATTTGTGCTGTTTTCAAGTTTTTCTGGGACCTCCAAGCAAAAGCTTTTGTTACACCCCATATATAGTGTCACCTGCATTATAGCACCAAAATCAGTGATGACCAGCAGTGGTGATTTGTCAAGGGTTGACTGTATTTTGTTTGGAATAAGTGCATGCTGCACATGAATGTACAATTCATTGAAAACCTTTATAAGAGTAATGAACTTCTGTCAGATACTTTATCATATATCCAGGACTCTGTACCTCACACACAAATACTTAATTTACATGGAACATTTAGGGGTCTGTCCACCGTGACAGACGTGACATCCAGAGTAATATGTTTGATACACAAAATGTATTAACCTATATTATAAATGACAAATCAACATACAAAGGTTGCAACAATTTGCTTTAGGCAGTGACTGAAAATTCCAGAATCCAAAGTCTTGCACACTCTTTTTTGATAGAAGTGTACCTATGTGTGAAGAAAAGTGTCAGACATGACATTTTATGAAACCTCATGTGCAAGTCACTTGCTGTAATGTTCACATTTCTGTCATAGAGTGGAACCTAACAACTTAGTATTATGCTCATTCTAAAGTTTAAATGAAAGCCTTTAATTAGAATAAGTAACCCCAGGATCACAATACATGGAAAAGAAAGTAAGGCTGTTTTATAACTGTTAGATATGACAAAAAATGTTAATGTGACATGTTCAGAAAATGTATTTTAAAATGAAAAGTCTGTACAGATCTTTTAATGTTATTTTTAATGTATCATTCAAATGTGAACAATTGACATCTACTCTTCACACCTGACCTGATTTGAAATCATTAGTATACATAGGAGAACCCATGGTGGCATCTGTTCCAGTAGTATACAGTCAACTCTCAATATACTGCCACTGTTGGTCTTCGCCAATTTTAGTGCTGTATCAAGGGTGGCACTATATCAAAAAGCACAGCTTTAAAACAGAAAATTTCTGAAATAACTCAAATGTAAAATTGAATTAGCAAAAAAAAAATCCACTTCAATTCATCCAGGCTGCCAATGGAGAACAAAAACTACACAGCTTTGAAAAATGATTCACAATGTTTTGCTGACTTTTGGCCTTATGCACCTCCTTGTAATGACACACTTCCACTTTTTCCCTCACATTTATAACTGTCTTATCCCTATTACTGGATAATGAACAGGCTTGAACAATTGTCTGGAGAAACTTTGAATTGAAAGAGGCTTTTCCATCCTCCAAAACAAAGAAAAGGAGAGGCAGGATTAGGTCAGATTAAGAGACCCCTTACACCCCCATCTAATCCCTGGCGTCCATGCCAAAGCTAAGTCATCCCTCACAATCTCGTTATCAAATGATCAAAAGGTCCACCATGGTAGTGCATGGTATAATCATTGTAGCTGGCACAGTATGCTACTTGGCACTATATTGAGTACGACTTATGCTGAATAAGGCATGTTTGTGCAAGGCAAGGAATTGGCAGATGGTGGCTTGCAAGAGTGGCACTATAACGAGGGAGCGCCAATGATAAGCCTATGGGGAAGATTCGTTCTCAGGAAAGAGTTGGCGCTAAGCAAGAGTGGTGCTACATCAAGGGTTGACTAATTCAGTCTCTCCAATTTGTATTTTCATTACATCCATGAATATCTTGAGAATGGTATGAATAATATAAAATAAACATGACTAATTCTTTCGTTTTTCAATGTAATATTCTCCTGGGAAAATAGATTATGAACTTTCACAGCAAAAGTAATATTTGCATATTTGGAGAAATTTAGGGTTGAAATTCTAGGAACCCTTGGTGTGGACAGACTCATAGGCAGCACAGAAATGTTTGATGCATGAAAATCCTTAATTTGTCGATCAAATATGTTCTCATATATGTAGCTTCAAATATCAATACATGGAAGATATTTAAATATAAATGGCACTTGTAATTGCATGTAACATCTATATGTGCTCTCTCCATTTAGGATATCGACCCTTGAGGAGATCCTCAGACAACCTTGCTGAATACACTAATGTTTATCCTAAGGGTAGCTCTTGATAGCCACTGTAAAGGCACACCTTGGATTCCATAATGCTCAAGTTAAAATGGAATATACAGGGTGTTCCATTAGTCAGTTTACTGAGGGGTTTTCAGTTATGCCAAATTCTCCTTAACTTTGTTATTAATTTAAATGTTAGAAATAAATTTTTAAGCATGTGTCTCCCTTCACCTAGAATGAAAATAAAACCTTTTAACAATAATGGCAATTAATTACAAAAACAATATCACATAACATTAATTAAATTAATTTAAGTAAGAATAGCTGAAAATCCCTTGGTAAACTCATTTATGGACACCCTGTTTTATGAATAAGTGAATCAGACTTTTTAATGGACTGGAAAGCACCTATGCATTTTCCATTATTGCTAAGAGTGATACTGATATCAGTAAGTTTTTATTCAGGCTATTTATTTGTTTATTTTTCCCTATGAAAAACCTTACTGTTTAGAAAAATATATAAATGACTTTGTTTCCAAAAATGCTATTATTATTTCAATAATTTTTCTGTTGCTGGGAAGAACAGGAACTGGCCTATATTTTCTAATTTTACCAATGGTGCCTCATATGAAAAAGTTACTCCTGTTTTTAGTTTTATTGGGACTACCTTCTTCAGCTAACAACTTGAAGCATGTGTTAAAGGCATTGCTGCAGAATTAGCAGGATCTCTCAATGACTCCAGGTTTATATTATGACAGCCCACTGCATTCCCATTTGTTGGAGAGAAAAAAAAATGGTTTTGAAGGGGATCCCTACTAAGAAGTATAAAATCTCTAATCTTCTTTTGATTAATTTAGCTAATTTTGCGCTCGATTTAAAAAATAGCCATTTATCAGCTCAAATGTCCCTTCTGAGCTGTTGCTGGTGGTACCATCCAAATTTTCACTTCATGAAATGCCAGGATGTTTTCTATAGATGTTAATATTCAGTGCAACATTTATAACTTCTCTTGTTCGTTTGGGATTATTGTTATGCATCTCATCTCTGTAATCACAGGACTGAAGGCCTTTTTTGTAACCCATTACTTCTGGCCATCAACAAGTTTGCATTGCAGGTGAGAAGAGACATTCTCTAAAAGCATTAATAGGCTATAAGGTCTCTTCTCCTGTATCTTTTACCATCTCCTCTTCCCATCTTATTCAGTAGGATCACCATAGGCGGCGATTCCTGGGGGCTAAGGGGCTCGAGCCCCCCAAAAATTTGGCAGAAGAAAAAGGAATACCAGGAGTACTGTCCCTGAGCCCCCCAGATTTCTCAACAAAACACTGCCTATGAGGATCACTATACGAGGTGTGGCTGTAAAGTTCCCAGAATGGCTCTGTTATCCTTTCCAAGAGTGGGGGATTGATGGTGGGAGGTTGTCGCACGATAGGTGGGGACCTTGACTCTTATTGTGTGCAGTCCTGTTTAATTTCAAATCATGCTGGTGTTAGTCGCGTAAAATATGAGTGCGTTTTTTTTTCCAGCGGTGAAAAAATGAGTGAACAACGTGCTACAGTAGCATCAAATTTTTGCGTGAAATTGGGGGAATCACCGATTTAGACACTTTCAATGCTGTGACAAGCCTATAGAGAAGCTGTGCGCTATCACAGAACACAGTTTTTGAGAGGCACAAGAGGTTAAGGGAAGGCCAGGAGGAAGTGAACGACGACGCCTGATGTCTGGTCGCCCAACAACCCACAGAACCGCAGAAAATATTGAAAAAGTGACAAATTTGGTTTGCTCTGATAGGCGACTGACCATTCGGTTGATGACTGACAATCTGAACCTGGATAAGGAAACAGTCAGACAAATTTTGGTGGATGATTTGGGAATGAAACATCGTTTCAGCGAAAATGGTGCCACACATCCTCACTGATGATCGAAAACAAAGACATCATGATCTTTTGCAAAGGTAAACTGACTTCCTAAAAAATGTCGTAACAGGTGATGAAATCTGGTGCTATCAATACGACCCAGAGACAAAGAGACAAAGTCTTAAATGGAAAACTCAAAGTTCACCGAGGCCACAAAAAGCAAGAATGAGCAAGTCAAAAGCGAAGACCATGCTCGTGTGTTTTTTTGACATCAAGGGGCTAGTGCATGCTGAATTCATTCCGGCAGGCCGAACAGTAACCCAGCATTATTACATAGAAATTTTGAAGTAATTGAAGGAATCTGCATCACAAAAGAACAGATCTTTGGAAAAGCAATTCATGGATTCGCCACCACGACAATGCGCCAGCTCACTCAACATTTTCAGTCAGGCAATTTTTGGCCAAAAAATCTATTACGCAACCTGAACACCCTCCGCATTCTCTAGATCTTGCTCCTAATGACTTTTGGCTATTTCCTAAACTAAAAAATGTCATCTAAGAAAAAGATTAAGCGATATAGAGGACATTCAAAAGGAAGTGATGCGTGCACTGAAGGCAAAACCAGAAAATGAGTTCCAACATTGTTTCAAGCAGTGGGAAAAGTTTGTGGATGCCCGAGGCCCTTATTTTGAGGGCAATAATGTTAACTAATTAATATTCTTTAATAAAACATGTTTAAACATTATCCCGGGAACTTTATAGCCACACCTCGTATGTTTATTATTGAACAACTGATGGACATGCATTCTTACTTACATACACATACACAAATTGTTACTCACTGCAATCCAAATATCTAAAAAACTTGTGATCCTGCCATCCATGACTGCATACTATTTTCCCCCATCCAAGGTGTAACATTAGAGGGAAAGATGGAAGCAATATGTGAAAGTCGATGGCATATTTCCAAGGAAATTATCCTCTAGATCATGGAAGCAAAAAGTATATTGTGGAAGCCTGCCATAGAAGGGATGCTGTCAACACAGGCATTGATGCAAGAATTGTCATCAGACTTTTACAGTGATGACATCCTTTTCAGTCATTGACTGGAAATGTCACACAAATCTAACTAAAAAAAAAATATTATATACATCATGGGGCTATTGCTAGAATAGGGCTAACTAGAAATGTGTGTAAGCATCTCAAATGCTTATGGTAATGTGGAACAGGATGACAACCATACCAGATAAAATGATACATGTATTTGACTTGTTAGTGTGTAGCTTAACTTTGTTGATTGATGTGGGTTTTATTTGATGATTCCTTTATTTAGGGGGACTCAGCACAAGACTACCTTCTCAGTTGGGCGTGGGAAAGCTTTTCATGCCTATGCCTGTGGCTGGAAAAACACCTGTGCTTCTACTGAACCTGAAGCTGAAGTCTTTGTCACAAGTGGTTGATGTTCTCTCTCCAGGAATTCTCATTACTGCTTGTGATGACTTGGAAACATTCAGTATTGAAAAGCATGGTAATATCCCCTATGCAATATTTTTCTCCCTGTTTATTGCCAACCATAAAAAAGTATCCATCATAAACCTATATACACAGATACTTATATAGATGCTCATTATTTTGATGCAAGACATATGCAGGGTGTGCCAAAAAAAAGCTAACATTTTTTTATAAGTTGTCAATCTGATTGTTGGTTGCTGATTCTGATTAAATTTGGTGGACATATAGGGTGACTCAATTAGGATTTGTGCATCAAGTTTCAAATAAAAAATTATCAAAACTGTGAGGCTGGCATTTATTTTACTTTTCATCACCAAAAAAATAAGTGTTCATTTTTTCTTTCAGCTTAAAATTTTTCAGAACTGACAGAAACAAAAGCACACAATTTGGTTTAGGGATGTTCATTTCAAATGAAATGGTGCTCAATGTGCCCTCTATTCTGGGACATCACAGATCAATGGCTCAGTCAATGAACCTTCAAGGTAGTGCCTCCCAATTTTCCTTTGTATCATGCAGGGATGGAAGGTTGTGAATTCGGTCCTCCCTTTCATCTCGGCTTCAAGTTCATATCAATATTTTCGACAGCACATTTTGTCATTGGTCATCAGAAAATAAGTACAGCTCCTATAATTTTAGAGCCAGAAGAATTTGGTGTACAAACTCCAATATTGTCACCACATATACCTACCTACCTACCGCCTACCAATTTTAATCAGAATCAGCAGCCTACAAAGAGATTGCTGACTCACCAAAAATGACAGCATTGTTTTTTTTGGCCTACCCTTTATATGTTGGTGAAATGAATAGTCAAAGCCAAGCTTGAAGAGCATTAGAGATCTTTTATTTTTTTTTTAGACAATTGTATGGTTTTGTAGACTAAATTTGGAAATTTCAGCTTCTGCTGTCTCATATCATTCTTAGAAAAAACCTAAATTAGTCTTTGTTGATCCCATGGGTCTGAAGCAGAACAGGAGGTGAAAGTCCCCAGATCCATTCCTAAAATGCTTAGTTCTCCAGGGAGAAAGAAAAATTGATCTTGGAGAAGAGTAACAATGAAGTCAGTTACAACTAAGAGGATATGAAGTATCAAGTAGTACTTCATCAGTAATGCTTTGCTGCAGGTACTCAATGTCTCATGTTTCCACTCAATCCCTGAACTTGCAAATGTTCTGTCCTGCCTTCTCTTTGGAAGTACTCATCCTCATATTTTCCATTAACTGACAGCAGAAGCATAAAGCTCAGAATCAAAGAGAAATGGGTATTAACTGTGGTCTCCAGTCATAGCTCTGTATTTTCTATCTCCTCTCCCCAAACCCAATATCTCTGCCCCCATCCAGCACATGATTTCATCCACTTATTGCCAATCCATGAAGTGAAAAAAAAATTGGGTAAGAGTCCTGCATGTTTCTATTGGTGACTCAGAAACAGCAGCTTCTGGGTGATTGTTGATTGCCTGGGACTAATGACTCTATGAAATTAAAGTATACATCAAGAATCTGAATTCTATAACAGTGGGTTGTGCATGAATGCCCTTTTACTGCTATAAACCTATCTAACATATTCTATAGATAGATACAAAATTCACAAGTTAAGCTCCCTCTCCCAAGAATTCAAAATCAAAATGTAATGTCCCTGACTATTGCCTTTTTGCCTCCATTTCAGGGATATATCTAGTTCTTTCCCTTATCCCTACATTGCACCATCAGTGCCAAAGGTAGTGACTTCAAAAGAATGCCAGGCACTTCTATTGATATGTCAAAGCAATGAGCACAGCTGAAACATGTGCAAGCAGAACCACGTGTACTAGCAGATGCTTCCAGATACCAAGCACTTAGATATCTCTGATTCTAGGTGCATCCGAAGGGTTCTGCATCTACTAGTATGTGCTTCTTCATGCTACTGGTTGTGCTTGCATGATAACTGAGGTTTTTTAAAATCCACTGCTTAATAAAAATACCTTCCACAAAATTCTCTTTGACCATGATACCTTAACAATATTCCCCTGTAATTACTGACTCCCATTGAAGTTTTCCAAATTTTTCAGATCTCCAGTTGCTTCCAGAATATCCTTCTGGCTTTGTGGCATTGGGGCATCTTTCTCCTCCCAGTATTGGTAAGTGGGACTCTGTCCTTGTTAGCTCTTAAAATTAGGTCTAACTTGCAAAGATATGTCACCATGGAAATTGACTCTATCTTGATTTTTTCATCACAGGTGAAGGACACGGTGTGTATGTTTTAAACAAGGGGAATGCTGACCCATGGTCATCTCCCTTATCAGCTTATTCATGCTTAGAAGTTCTACAAAAGCCCTCATATGATTGCATGAGAAGTCAAGGGGCTATCCTCAAGAAAGGTATAATGGCTAGTGTTGATGTTTGTGATTTACATACAAGGGGTGTCTAAAACTTTCTGCAAACATCTGATAAAAACTAAACCATTGTTTTTATCACTACCAAAATCAATTCACGGAAATATCACACTTCCCTTAGCCCCTTCACCACTGATGGAAGTGTATTCCCCCAAAGCAAGTCTGTCTACTGGCCAACCTGATGATAGTCAGAAGGGGCTATGTGTGGGGTATATGATGGGTGGCTGGCAACAGTCCACTGAAAATTGACAATAACTTGCATTGTTTTCAAGGCCAGCTATGGCTTCTACAAAAGGGGCATACAATCATTGCCCTCCAGATAGCAGAAGTGCATAGATTTGAACAGTGATTATTTTGAGGGCTTAGGGAGGTGTGATGTGTCTGTGTTCCAGTTTTGGTAGCAGCAAAAACAATGGTTTAGTTTTTATAATGTCTGCAGAAATTTTTTGGATATCCCTCATACATATATACATATACATGGAGCTCTTGTCAGCATGCCTGCTTATATGTACAAGGTGGCAGAAAAAAGAAACTGATTTCATATTGATGTTGTTGAGTGTAAACGAATGGGAGGTCAAATTCATTATCATGGACACAAAAGCCCTTAATTCTTTGTTCATTCTCCAAAATAGTTACTTCCATGGTTTTCCACAACACTCTCAAAATGTTGCCAAATGGCAACAGTGTCTTGATACTTATTGATTCAACTGTCCATTGATTGGAATAAACTTATCAAAAATCAAAACTATCTGCAAAAAAAGGTCGACCCAAAAAATGAATTTCAATGGAAGAGAAGTTGGATGTGGCCTGGTTTGTATGCAAGCAGGCACTTGGGCCAAACACCAAAGGCTCTTGTCCATTACCTTTATCCAACTTATATTTAATCTTTGCCCATAGGCTTGCTTTAAAGCAATGAATTTGGAATTAATTTTGAAGATAGGTTATAAAAATATCTATGCACAGCAAAGTTTCATGATGCTCCAGTGGGAGCAGATATTCATTGGTTAAAAGACATTGGTCTTTTTTTTGCCATACTCTGTACATTTCAGCATGATGCACTCTCAGATCTGCAGTAACAATGCATTTCATCAATTTGAGAGCACCAGACTTCATAAAGCTACCTTGTGCTAGCCAAATAGTCTGAACTTCAATCCCAGTTGATAAGATTTTTTGAGGGGGAACTACTAAGAGTAGTCTATCCAAATTGCTGGATCAAGGATCTGAAACATCTCATGGCCACCATATGTCATGAATGGGAAAATATAAATTCCTTTTTGGTGAGTACAATTTGGCAGTGATGTTCCACACTTGCAAGGCATGGGTAGCCAACCAAGAGAGACTCATAAGCAACTTTTTTGAGACTATGAAATGTGAACTTTCACTTCTATGATGATTAACAATTGACTTCACAGTGTCTATGCTCAGTACAGTCAATATGAAATCAGAATATCTCATTTATTGGTCCACTCATAAGTGTTTTTATGGTTTTCACTACAATCAGAACTATATCTATTGCCCCATAGTAAAATTAATATTAAAAATGTAAAGCATTGTATAGCACAGTAAAGCAAAGGGGTGGAGACAGTGATTCCTTTTACCTCCCTTCTTCCTTATGACCTTGAATTAGATTATATATATCAATTCCCTTTTGCCTTGAAGAGGTGTTGTTTTAGGAATTATGCATATTTACATTTTCTGGAACTTGCATGACTGCAACCACATGGGAAGAAGATCAGGGATCGCATGGAAAGGGAATCTCAAATGACTTGGGTTTTTCTATACAATTGAACTTCCATGAAAGCTCTAAATTCCGTTTGGGCTGGAGTGCCATCAGAAAGGTGTAGGACAGATCTCCCTTCTTGTTTCTGCTCAACTTGGTATCCAGTAATGAAGCTCAATCTGTACAAGATGCATTAAAAAAACAAAAGCCATTTACTTCCCAAACAGGGGATTTCAGGACAACTGGAAAGTGTAATACTTTTTGACATACTCCCCATCCTCCCCTATGTATCTTTCCTACTGTTTCATCCAGCTCATGAGGATTTCAGGAATGTTATCTTTAGATGCATGCTTTGACTACTGTAAAATTGCAATCCCAATTGATGGCAATCCTGGACTCATGTATATTCCTGTGCAAAAAGTCCTTCTGAGTTTCTAACTGCCAAAAGTTGCTTTAAGAAAGGTCAGGAGAATTTGGTGGATGAGGCAGCAGTTGACAATGGGAGCATGATGATGTGGATCATTGTCAAGGTGAAATAGGAGGTCTCTGAGAAGTTTTTGCACCATTATGTATGTCATGACTCACAAGTGATAGACTAGGGATGGGAAGTTGACTGGTCAACGTGGTCATTTTAGATCATTTTCAGAGAATAATGGTTATGAGCCCAAGGGGTTAGGCCTTATGACTATATGATCATAAATGACCATGTTGACCAGTCAACATCTCATTGATAAGATACATTTAATGTTCCAACTCATGCAATCTATAGGGTAAACAGTAATGAATCATGTTTCATAGCTAGATTAATTTTTTTAGGCATAGGCATAACCCAAGTACTTGTCCCTTGATCACAGACTTTGAGAACAATTTTATGCTCTGATGCAGACTATTAGCCAGGACCATGATTGACCTTGCACAAAACTAAAGTTCTAAAGCTGTTACTAAGATCTTGAACCTTAACTTTGAAAGTCCTTGAGGCTATAAAACTTTGAACAGCAGGCTATGCCTGCACACACTCTGCAACACTCAGGTGAAAGGTCATGGTAGTTTGAGTATTTGCTGAAATGTTTTCATGTGCAACAGGTGCCACAGTCTAGGTGTTTGGCAGGCTGCATGAACAAATCTTAAAAATTGAACTGGCTCTTTGGTTTTAATGCTGGGGGATAAATGACCACAGTTATGAGCTCTATAAAAATATATTAATTCACTGAATTAAAAAAATTAGTGGTCAGTATTGGTCAATTGACTGCCCATCCCTAGTTGCAAAAGTATTACCTCCTGTTACACCATAACAATACTCCTCCCCTGTCATGCTGCTGCTGTCATTGAGTTTTTTCAAGAAGGAATCAAACTGGAGGCATCCACTGTATGCTCCTGACCTTGCTTGAAGATGTTTGTAATTCTGAAGGGCTCTTTTGGGAAAAGGTTTACCAAGTTAAGGAATGTGACTTTTCCCAGTGGTCAAACATGCTCCTTAAGTTAATTTTTCTAAAGCCTTCAAGAACTTGGTAACACAGTAGAAACAATGCATGGAGGTCAAGTTCATGGGTCATCCCAAAGTTCAAGAACATTTTGTTCTACATCAAGTTGAAAAACCAAATGTAGCATTATTCCAAGTGAACTTTCTCAATATACTTCCTGCACAGCTGCACACGCTTCTCTTATCATTCTATCAGTTTCTTGAGTCTTTCAGTAAACCAGTTTTCTGGGGTCACTTGAACCCACTGGTTCACAGCAGGAGCATGCTCCAAGCATGCGCCAAGGTCAGGTCACCCTTGGCAAATCATCCACTGGAATCCATTCGCTTCAAAGCGATGCATCCACTTATTTATGGCACTTTTCCCGAAAGGTCTGTCCCTGTAAACTTCTTGCAGCTCACGACCTTAGACTTTTTCTGTTTCCACAGAAACCAAATCCCACCTCACTGGACCCGATCATCTTCTTACATAGTGGTAACATGTAGGTCTACTTAAAAATGCAATATCTTTGCAATGGGAAGGAGCAGTTACATGATCATTCTTACTTTAGTGCCATGAGACATCAATATGAACACTTTGATAAGACTGTTGCTGCTGGATCACATGCAAAGAAAATATTCACATTTGTTCTTGAACTTTTGGGATGACCCATGTATAATATCAAAAAGTCACTTTGCAACATCCTTTGCTTGGTTTCCTGCTCAAGAATGGTAGATAAAGGGCTTTCACTTTTTGAATACTCCTGTTCATAAGTGAACAGTAAAAATGAATGGGTGATGGGTGAACCACCACACCTTCAGTGAGGCTGCTCAGTCGCTTCTCTTTTATTACCTTCCATTTACACTTCAGGCAAATTTTTACTAATGCAGGAGCAATAATTTGAACACATTGGCAGACAAGATGGTCATAGTCATCATCCTTGTAGGCCTTCTGTGGGACAAGATGGCAATAGTTGTCCATGTATCTGATAGTACTACATCAGTGGAAACACATACAAGATATAACTGATTTGACTTGGAATGTTATCACACAGTTGAGCTCATTTGAAATACAGCAGTGTGTTTTTGAAATCCCGAACTAAAATTCAGGTGTCTGCCAGCATGTTAATAAAGTTTAGCAAGAGGAGTATGGGCTCCTCAACAATCACAGTGATCCAATCTGGTAATCCACCCAACCCTCTGTTATTTACCAATATCACCTACACTATTTTGCAGATATCATCTTATACACTGGTACCTGCTGTCAAATTTCCACATATCCCAAAGGAGCATGTGAACACCTCAGGAAAATACCTCTTTGGGATTCATATCCAAATGGATGGATATCCCAATGGATGGATATCCCAATGGATTGTACTTTCAATTTAAAGAAAAAATCCAAACTCTTCATGCCTTTCCAAAAGAGAAATCTTGCTTTTCTTCACTTCATTTTTGAACACGCACATCCATTCATAGAATTTTCAAAGCTTCTCAGAGACAATCAAGAGCTGGCTCTCTTGGGAAGTTCGTATTCATATGTAGCAGAGTGTGCAATCTTGGTACACTATCTATAATAAGGCCTTCTCTTCTTGCATGACACAAACACCCATATACAAAACCATTTTCTATCTGCCAGTGGAATACACTTCTTTGCTCTTGGAAGGCATCCAATTTTTTCATTTCCCCTTTTCAATTGAATCCATACACACTTTCTTAGGATATTTAACTTTCATTATTTCCAACTCTATTATGGCTGCACTGTATTCTAATTTTAATCTAATATCACCTTTTCTTCTCTTCTAGCAATGAGATTTGTGACCTCCTTATCATGGGATTTACTCATGTTTGGCATGGGCACCAGTCTCGAAAAACCTGGCCTTAGATTTTTTGTAACTCAAAAGAGGAATATATGGGGTGTATCAGAAACAGTAGAACCATAGAATATTAAATGAAAATAATGTCAAGATCATGTCAAGGAACCCCTGTGATTAACAAACCCTTTTGCTTTGGATGATAGTATTTGTAACTGCTTTTGAGGTCAACAGATCAATGACCAGAATTTAATTGGAGATTTTTCTTGAGTTGGAGCAAGGTCTGGGGCCTAGCATGTTCCCTGGACTTAAAGTAACCTCATGAATAAAGTTTGGGGCAGTGTAATCAGGTGGTTTCAAGAATAAAAGGATTGTCATTTTATGAAATGACACAGCAATAAATTGTTTCCTAAATACAGTCATGGTTGCCCTTGCAATGCAGCATGTAGCCTCATTCAATCAGAATTGTATCCTGTCGACATCTAAACCTGTAGTTGTCAAACTTCTCATTGCATGTGAAGTACCAATATCCATTATATCCATCATTCACATTGGGGCAATTAAACCAAGTTCTCTTGAAAAAAATGTGAATACCTTGAGAACACTGTCTTCAGGACTGAAGTACCAGTGGCATACTTCCATGAGATGGTCTTCATATTCCCACAGATTCAAATTCACTTATTGCTTGGTTAAATAGATATGTTCAATATATTCTCATTGTTTCTGACATTAATACGTGGTCCATCCATCATTGAACTGGATCACAATGAAAGTCTCTTCCTAATTTAGTTGTCTTCTTGTAAATTTATCAAAGCATCAAAAGAAACACCTTTATTTTTTCTACACACCCATGCAATTAGCAACACCTTCTTCCAGGAATAACAAAAGGGTCTGACCAAAGTAAAAGTGCTGCCACATCTGTTTCTCTACCCATACATCTATAACATACATCCATAACATTCCAGCTCTGCAGTATCACCCTGTGATGTAGATAAAAATGTTGTTGTGGAAGTTGTGGTGGCTTAGGCTCATTGCATTTTCCACTTAAGTCTTAATGCTAAATGTCATCTCACTTGGATTTGTGGTCATGAAGTCATTTCAAGTGCATTATCACTAGGGCATTCTCAAATCCCCAATGAAGTTTCCACTATTGAGAAGTACCTCAAAAAAGCTTGTGGAGAAGAAATTACAATTTTTTCAAGCAAAATTCTGAAAAGAACTTAATGATTGTGCAGTCTTTTATGCCCTATTAGGAGCATGTTAAGATCATGCCTTGTGATGATGACCCTACTTTCTTGCTAATATCCATTTTTGGAAAGAGAACTTGCATCATTGTGATCTAACAATCTTTTTCTCTCTCCTTTTGTCTCTGTCAGGAGAACAGGAGTATGTGTGCACAGACAGTGTATACTGGTTTGACCATACAGTTACTAGAGCACTCCTCCCCTTGTGTCCAGCGATGAAGACTCTCACAACAGAACTCCAGATTTATGGAGACTTCTTGGAATGTCTTGGCACCAGAGAAGACAAGCTATATCTCAAGAGCCTCTTTGATCCTGTGAGGGATGCTGAATTAGGTATCTCTCTTAAACGAGCACTTGCGAATACCATTCAGCACTTCCCTCTCACAATATTGTTAATCAGGGATTCCAAGTTTCACCACTTTGGCACAATAACAGAATATGTGATGGCACTCTGCAATGAAGATGAATTAAGAAATAATTTCAACTTCAAGCAACAGGTCAATGTATCCTGGATTGAAGATGCACAGCAGGTTAATGCACCATGGACAGAGGATTGTTCCAGCCTTGATGGAACCATAATGCATTCCTGTATCTCTCGTCAATCCTGTACTCATGTACAAAGTGTGGTTGAGTTCTGTCAAATTCCATTTCCTATCAAGCTGTCAGCTTTCTCTGTGCTAAGTCAGGTAGAAGTTCCCATCTCAGGTGCAGAAATTCCTGAAGGAGTTCTTCTGCACACATTTGCAGTGTCTGCTGGCTTTGTGACTGTGGCCTGCCATAGGAAGGACAACATGAAGCTAGAGGTGCCATATGAAGAGCGGCATTCATTGACATTCCTCAATAAGTCTATTGCATATGCAGAACAGATTCTCAGTTTGAAGGCAAAATTGTTCTCTGTTGACAATGCTTGCAGCCTATGGAAAGCATGCTTGTTTTGGGTGCACCCTAGTTCAAGAAAGGAATCCTTCCTGGTCACATATAGTATGATCAAAAGAATCATCTGTGGTGCTGAAGCATACCCAGAATTTAGCTTGCCTACAGCTAATAATTTCACCAGCTTCAGCAACATTGTTTCAGATATCAATATCTCTGAAATGATCAATTTCCGAGAAAAATTCATCCAATAAATGTTTGCCAGTGCTATCAAGATTTTCACATTATAAGTTTTACTCCTGGCAGTGAGTATTCAGATGATAAGTTATAGTCAATCTTTAAAACTGATTAGGGTACTCAAGTGCAGCTACACTTCTGCCAATGTAATTTATAGAAATCAGGGTCTTGTGGTGGAGGAATGGAAGAAAGTAGGGAAAATTTATTATGAATATTTTTTAAATTAAACCCATATGAAAACTCTGAGGCTGGCTAAAGCCTAGCTCAGAAGTGAGCCTCCTTCAAGTGCACTAAACACAGGCCTGTAGATGAAATAATGGATACAGAGTAGTAGGGGAGAAAGAAAGAATATGAATAAGAGGATACCTGCTGATGGTGGACTTGGGGCCAAGGAGGGATGACCATCCACTCTTGTGTGTTCCTCTACACAAGTTTGTAATTTAAAAATTTATTTAATAAATTCATACTATAATAAATTCCTCAGATTATTTCTCTAGAACCAAACAAATGCCACACATTACTGAAGTATCCATCTCTCCTAAACTTTTGCTGGTGCACACCAGCAAAAGTTTAGGAGAGATGGATGTCAAAACATGCCCGCACCAGGGAAAGTGTTACAATAGTGACTCATTAAACAAATGAGGATTGTTTCCCTAGAATCTGAAGCATAGACATGACCTGGTTTAACCTAAGTTACTTGAGGTGCAACAGGAATCTGGAGCATTCTTTGAGTCTTAGAAAAGCATGCAGATGTGCAACCCAAACCAAAACATGTTTGTAAATTCACATACTCTGAAGTTCATTTTTTTCAAGATATTTTCTTCATCTGAAAGCCAACAGTAAATCATACTTTCCATATCACTACCATATTCAAACAGCATGGAATCTTCCTTTTATAGGTGCAGAAAGGAATATTCCATGCTCTTGGAATATGGCAAAATTCGCATTTTTCCACTTGCATATTCTGCTTGAATACAGAAATGCTCAGTGTGTAAAGGTTAAGCACAATATACTTGGGTCAGTTGTCAAATTAAATCCTTCAACTTCATAACCTACCTCAAACAGAAAAATTCTTTGAGCATGGTAAAGCTGCATCACACTGCAATTTTCTTATAATATACAGCACTTTAATGGCATCCATAGGGAAATTTCATTGTGAAAAAATCTGGTGCTCTATGTGAAATTTTAGTTTTAACACATTGGCGACAATGCGTCCTGATGCCAGGATGCAGACTTTTTTTCAATGAATACCCTCTGGAACTGTTGAGAACATTCCAGAAGATTATGATTTCGTAATTACTGATAAAAATTCCAAAAAATTCAACATTTTAAAAAACTCGGCAAAAAAAATGTTTCTGGGACCATGCGTCCTGATGGCAGGACACATTTTTTGACAAAAAAAATGCGCGTGGTCCCACGCGGCGGACAAGCAAAAATAGGCTGGTCGTCAATGTGTTAACCATGAATTCAGCTGGAGTCAGAGTGCCAGAGCTACCCAAACCTAAGTTCTAGAACTTCAAAATGATGCTTGAGGATAATTTGACTTAAATTAAAATTCCTAATTAAAAGGTTACCATTTTTTTAATCAGCAGTAGTGGAGCTTGATCATGATTCCAATCATCAGTGCTGAAGCTTAACCATATGCCTTATGTTTGTTTGGACTGCCTCTTCTCTTACTTGCCTTTCTATCATATGGGTAAAAGGGGCCCCAACCCTCTCTTAACCCAACTCTCCCCTTCTCTTAATGGGATTACTCCTGATTTGAGTCTAATTTGGCATAACAATAACAAAAAATTTTTTGAAATGCATGAGATACATTTAAAAACCTTAACTCAAAAGAGATGGAAATTCTTCTGACGACAGACTGATCGTGATCCTCAAGACTGTTATGCACTCATTTGAGAAAAGAAGACCCTCACATCTTCATGTGGTAGGATTGGAAGTCATATTCACAACTGTAGTGCTTACTTTTTTTTTCATAAGTTTTATGTTGGTACATACATAATACAGGCAAAAATTATTGAGAGACTATTCCTTCTTTGCATGAACAAGAAATGGTCTTGGAATTGGAGATGAGTTAATTAATTTTAGCCTTGACTTCCACATATATGAGTCAAAGTAGTATGATTAAGTCTTTCCCAAAAATAAGACAAGCATGTGCAAGAAGCAAAGAAGTCTTATCCAAAACATAAGGGTTTTGGTCCAAAAATGTAACTTAAAATAATTTAATTCAAAGGGGTATCCCGTTCTGAACTCAAAAATGCAATTCTTCAAATATGAGCAGTTTGAAAGTTATGTAAGGTTAGATGCCTAAGTATGATCATGCAGTTGATACATGAAGTTATTTGCTCAATAATATACTATTAACCCTGTCCAATACAATTTTATCACAGAGAGTATACTCCTCAACTCCAATTTATTTTCAGCACAAATAAGGAAAACAGGAAGATTTTGTTTTCTACTATTGCTATCATTGCATTCTAGTGCCATCTGTGGGCAAACTCTTCGAACTACTTCAAGAAACACTAGCCAACATCTAGAGCTTGCTGTAAGAGCTCCAACATCAGAGCTAGCAGGAATACTTCCATGTGACAATTATGCTGGAGGAGATCTGACAGTGCAGAACAGGTCTGACAGAAGACAAAGAGTTAACAAGAACATGAGGTTAGGTCAAATTCAAATTTAAGTATTTAAAAATGCTGTTTTTAGCAAACTTCTCATCACTCTGTTTTGCCATATCCACAGGCAAGGCTTGCATAAGGAATTTCCCTGCAGATTGTCTAATTTGCACCTATTCTTTCTTTCTTTCTTGTTTGTAGGTAATGAAGAAAGTAACTTTAACACATTTTCAGGTTTAACAAGTTTTTGGATCTAACCTAAAATAACCTAAATTTTTCAGGATGTTAATACTTGCAGAAAATTTTTGCATTTTTTTTTTAAGTTTAGCATTAGCTGGACATTCTTTAGAATGATACTGTATATATTTTATTTAATCAAGTTATCAGCAATAGTCATATAGTTACTACATTATCAAATCCTTGGGAAAGGTTGAGATACCCTGCCAATACTGAATGAATTCTGCTATATGTTATTAATTTTGTCACCCATAGTAGTCATGTGGCTGCAGAGGTAAGTCTCTCAGCAAGAATGCTGAGAAAAAAAAAACCTTCAAGGATTGAAGCTCATCATGTTTTATAACACCATAAGTGACCACAGTACAATGGTTCGATCATTTCACCAGGAAACAAATGGATTTGTAAAGAAAATCCTAATGGAATACTTCAAAGGAACTAAGAGGACTCATCAAACAATGAACACAGTGACTATCACAATATGATGGTAACAAAAGATCATATATACAACAAATCAAGTTTTAAAAAAAAGGAGCAAAAAATTCACATGACTAGATGAAACAGAAAATTTCATGTAATAGCATATGAATACTGAAATTTTTAAATACATGAATAATGAGATGTATCCACCAGGCACCAGTTACATGTATGACTTGATATTACATGAAAGGATCCCATGGGAGTAAGACTAACATCACTGACCAGCATGGTCAGTGATGTTAGTGTTTCAGTGGCCAGCATGAAATAAACTGAAATTAACTAATAAAATTTGATTTGGAGCAATCGCAAAATACAAGTCATTATTGGCAAAGCAAATGATGTAAAAGTCACCAGAAGGCAACATTTGTAACACTTCTGAACAAAACCTCATAACTCATTTTAAGGATATATGAAAATGTAAGCTTGATAATATATTGCAAAGGCCCATGACTCCAATCTATCAATAAAGGATGGTATAAGGAAAAACTTAAGTTGCATACTTAAAAGTGTGGCATTGAATTATTGCACCATGTGTACTCCAAGATTGACATTTTTCCTATATTGCACATAACATGAATTATAAACCCAATGCTTCAGCCCCTTGGCCTCATTGCAGCTATATGTGACAAAATCTGAGGGACTTATAATGCTGTTGTTTAGCAGTTCCAGATTTTGGGGAGCTTCATATCTATTTATCTCTGCCACTTTGCACTCAAATATTCTATAAAGAGGACTGTCACATTACAGGATGTTGATAGCAAATTTAGGCAACAGACAAGTATCCCTGGATGGTATCAGTAGTCTTATAATAGAGACAATGAATTTATCCTGAATAAAGGCAAGATCACCAAGAATACCATACTCTACTCTTGGGATAATTTCTAGGAAGGAAAGGACTCACAAAATCCCTGAGTTCCTACCTGATTCAAAATACATCTGAAGGAATGTTTGGATTCCTTCAGATTGGTTGGATAGTAAATACTGGACTGGTTGGATAGTAAATACTTTCTGGTTTCCACTCTAGTGGCTCCAAAACTTTCAGGCAGTGGTAGCATTCAGGTGCTCCCTTTCCCTTCATTTACATTAGATTCATGAGCTTTTTCAATGGAAAAGTGAGCAATGTCACTGCCTAACTTATTGGAACCACTTTACAAATGCAAGCAAATAGGACATGCTTACATTTTTATTTCTTCCTTCTTCTCAATGCTTGGTGGTCCTGACAGGGAACATGCTTCCCCTATGACAAAGAGAAAAAACACAGGTGTTTTGATTGTCCCCTCCTATGCTACACTGTACAAGGTGCAATGAAGCAGTGATGAGCCTACCCATGTCAGTATTGGTTTTCCTCGAAAAGAATCGAATCACGAAGCCCATAAGGAATTGGAAGGCACAGACCCCAAGGGAGAAGATACCAAAATAATAATATGTTTTGCTTCCTCCATGATGTTTATACACCACTCCTCCAATAAGACTCCCAGCAGCCATTCCTGTAAGGGAGTAAATAGAATGCCACAACCAATCACCACTTGAATCTGAAATTATTAGCCAATGGCATGACAAGCATTACCAATATAAAAAGTTTACCTATTCCTTCAAATGTGCCACCAAAGATACCTTGCATTGTGGCAGCTACTTGTGAGGAGCAAATCACATAAGCATAAGAAGTCATAGCAGAATAGAAAATCCCAAATGTGAATCCTTGAGACACCTCCACTGGTAATACCCACCAAGGATCCACAAGATAAGAGTATATTATGAATCTCAGGCCAAATACCAGAAGGACAATGGAAAGAGCATGGCTGTGACCAGTTCTCTTGAGAATCTTCCCTGAAAAAAAAAGGAAAAGGTGTCCACATCTCCTAAGGGAAATACTCAGTGAGAAATAGTTCCCTAAAAACTCCCAACCAGATAAGAAGAAAAAAGGCAGCTCGCCAAGGAAGCACTGCACAGCCATGATGAGACCCATCAATAGCTTCATATTCTTGTCATCATTTTGTTCTCCCAAATCATTCACATATCTGGTGGGAAATGAAGACAGGAATTCCATGCATTATCGCTAAAGAAAATTCTTCTTGTAGCCAGGCATCATTATAAGCCTGGAATAAGGGACATACATGAAGAGAAAGTTCCATAGCAAACCAGTGCAAGCACCAATGGTAAAAACAGCTAGAAGAAACAGCAGAACCTCTGGCTTGATAAGGACAGTCAACACCTCTCTTGTCATAGTTTTCCCTTCCTTCTGGTGTTGGTGCTAAAATGATTAAAATGGGATACACTTAGAAAAATTCCATCACTCACTGATTTGAACAGGATGACTCATAAAGGTGGGATACCTTTATGAGCTATCCTGCAATTTTTTTCATTGTAGTCAGAACTGAAAACTTTGAATATATGTTATTGCATATGTATTGTATATGCAACCTCTTGTAGACTTGCAAGTTGCAACATGCTGTCATAAACTATGTTCATTAGATCATGACATTCTTTGACTAGATGAAAACTAGCATGTGGCATGCCTGCTCAATGGTGGCAAGCCAACACACTAGTTCTAATTAGGAGAAAATAATTTCATTATAAAATGCATTAAGGCAAAAAAAAAGAGGGGGGAAATTGCTAGTAGAGCAAGGAATGAAGAGTTTTTGTAAATAATGAAAGTAAATTCATGTTTGAAGACATATATAGGGTGATTAAAAGAAAACGCCCTACCATTTTCTATTGGAGAAACACATCTACATATATAAAAAAAAGGGCCATATATAGGTTATGCAATTAACATTGGAGGTCTTGAGATGCATGTCAGTTTTTTTCAGCACCCCTGCCTAAGTCATGCAATGCCCATTTACACAGTTTAGAAATTAATCATTTCACCTTAAGTGATGTAATAATCTGTGCTTGACCATCTCAGAATTTAACCAAATTTGGAAAAAACTAGGATTATTTTGAGAATAGCCAACGGATAAAAAAAAAAGTCTGTACTTCAAGCAGAGGCCAAGAGAAGTGAGTTTTAATTTGATCCTGGGGGCATAAAATGGCTCCCAAACCCCAGATGCTAACTTCCTGACTACATGGTTATTATCAATATAATATCCCAACCCTATTTTGATTGGCTATAACTTTTCAAGGGTCAGTTGGATGCCACTGATACTTGACAGAGGTTTGTGAGTCTAAGAGGTTTTTTTTCACATACTGCAAGATGGAACTGCATGCTGATGGAGGGCACTGTTGTTGACTGGAGGGCCCCCTATCTTTGTACTATGCCACTTTTTAGGCAAGGAAAAAAACTTACAGGCCCATGAGCCTCTCTGCCAAATATCAGTTGCATCTGAGAGCCCTTTTAAAAGATATGGTTTTGAAGCCAATTAAAAAAATATGAATATGGTTAAAATTTGTTTAAGGCCAACACTGGGCAAACTACTTTAATTGAATTTTGAGATGATGGAGGATAGGTCATTACTGCACTTGAAGTGTAATGATCCACTTGTAAACTTTGTAACAGGACAATGCATGGTTCAGAGAAATGTTCTGAAAAAAAAACAGACAATTATCTCAATACCTTTTTTATGTCCAAAATCAAGATTTTATAGATCTTATCATTTTTGTTCAAATATATGAAACTTACTTTCTCCCATAGAAAACTGTATAGCATTTCTTTTCAATCAACCAATACTTCATTTCATTCTGGGAGGGAAAATACAGGGTGTCTGAAAATGAATGGTGGAGAAAAAAAGAGACATACATAGACATAACCTTTTGTGCATAAGGGGTATCAAAATATGGTAAAGTGTTTGAGATTCAGTAACTCACTAAGTTTCTTGTGACATAATTTAAAAGATATTCATATAGTCATGGACCCCACACAAATACTAAGGTAAAAAAAATTAAGCATTTCTACACCATATTGTGTCAAACAATGTAAGAATAGTTTTGAGGTCTATGTATTCATTATTTTACATTGTAATTTCCCTATGTAACCAAAAATCTTAAATTCCCTGTAAACTGTCCTATAAATGTTTTATTTACTTGACCTTTTCTGCCTTCTGTGCAAGGACAGGTTATTTCATAACACTCAAGGTTGCCAACATGTAAAATACCTCATCCACTCTGAGCTTCAATGAGCATATGGAATCCACCAGAAGAAATCCCAAAACCATATAGAAAGCGATGGAGTAGTCTGCTTTATCTTCATTCTCTTTGTTCACATGGTCAATTATTGCACCAATGCTGAGTCCAATGATACCCCATCCGATTGTTCCCCATAACCTCTCATTTCCAAACCTTTCTGGATGTGAGCCTATACAGGAGAGAGAGACAAAAAAATTCCTATACTCTGCTGGGTTCATCAAAAGCAAGTTCCAGTGCAGAAACCTTCTCTTTTCCAAAAATTTTATTTTCAGAACAATTAGAATATATTCAGGGGTTGATTTCTTGCTGCCTAATCAGCCTGTGTCCCCACAGAAAAGCCAAGAAAATGAGAATGTTTTTGCATGGAACTGTGCACTAAAAAATTCTGTGCACTCACCAAGAAGCAGGAAGCAAATTGTGTCAGAAAGGCTAATGGCAATAGCCATGGAACACCAGGCAAATGCAATAAGCACAAAGTAAATCCAGAACTCTCCAGTAGTATATATATAATCATCATAGGAAACTTCATCCAAGCAACTTTTCATGCCAGGATCATCACATGTTACTTTACATGATGTGGAATGGAACCCTTTGCAATCACCTTTCACAGGGAACGTAGAATCATTCCGCAGAAGAGGGAAAAGAATGCAACTTTCCTCGAAACTATAATTTCTTGCATCCAGGAAAATATGAAGTCTGACCTCCTCTTTTTCTGATGAACATATTTCTTCTTGATCATGAATGGCATCACATGTGAATCCAGTACAAGATAAGTTGCACATAACCTTCTCATTGACTACATTGTGCAGGGCTACAGTACAATTATCATGATTGCTGATATACCTTCTGAGGCTCAATAATTCATTCTGACAAGCAATTGACTCTGGCATAGGTGGTATCGCTCTGGAAAACTGAATGACAAACATGAAGACTCCTGTTGCCAAGACAGAAGAAAGAAATATTAGCCTCCTCTTCTCAAACTTGTCAGCAACAAATCCTAGTGCAGTCTTCGTGAGAAGTCCCAGAAAAGGAAGTACTGCATATATGACACCAATCCCGACTTCAGTGATACCCAGGTTCCCCTGTGCAAAAACAGGCAGGAATGGAAGAGTTGCAGCAGTGCCTAAAATAGAAAAAGAAACTATTAACAGACCTACATCTATGAATACACCTAGCAGAAAAGAAATAATTGTAATTAACTTAAATGATTAACCCTTTCAGTCCTGAATTATGTTCTAGGCATGGAAAAAATGTCATATACTTTTTGGACTTCAACAAGACTTATATAACATAAAAGTGCTTTTAAAATGATTTCATCAAGTAGAATTAAATAAATTAAATAAATTAAGTAAATTAAGAAAATCATGTCATTCATGTCATGTTCACCTAGTACTCATATCCTTATTTTATATCATATATTCCCCAGTGTTTCTCAACTACATTCTATTATCTAGCTTGCAATAACTAGAAAAAATTGGCTGTGAAAGAAATGTTTAAGGTGAAATAAATATAAATGAAGACACCAATTTTGAAGTGCCAGAGGAAATACAGCAGCTTTATATTACTGTGGACTGCTGTCAGCTTGACAACGTGTGGTGAACTACTATAAACAGTGACTCAGAATCTCACCATGGCCTCAAGGTCATGCATTCCTATGTAGCCCCATAACATATGCGAAGAAAATGCCCACTGAAATTAGTAGTAATTTGATAGTAATGAAGTTCTGAGGCAATAATAATAATAATAATTGAAAACTAAATTAGATAAAAGATTATCAAGCACCATGAACTAAATTCATTAAAATAGATGTATGTCCTGGATTGTAGACATACAAAAATGTGAAGTCAAAGTGATACATGAGGGGAGTTCAAATGAGAAAAGGAAAAACATGAGTGCAGGGCATGATTTTAAACAATTAAGCTTCCCACAAATGTCACTTTGACAAATGTCAAATGTTTTATTTGAGGTGGTTTTAGGCACATTCATTGAGTAAATTTGGGCACGTTTGGCATTCTGGGAAGTTACATGACAATATGTTAGCTTCATTGGAGAAATGCACCAAAGAACTTCATGTAGTTATTCACATTTTGATCTCAGAAAACATATAAGCAAGTGAAACATGACAGAGACTTAAAGCAGTGCATGCAGACTAATGCATGACCTAAATCAAGGTTAAAATAATTTATAGAATGTTTCAAACAAGGACAGCCAAATGAAAGAGATAATCCAAGACTTATTCACTAATAATGACCTGGTGAATTGACTACCATTGTACTACTCAGTTATGGATCTTGACAAAGGCTAAGCATTCTATTTCAAATCTGATAAATGCCACTCACTTTAGGCTTCTCTAAGACAAACATTGGAAAACTCCATGAAGCTTCTCCTTGGGACATTCCTTCAATACAGCTAACATTCCACATGATTTCCCAGAACTAAGTGCATGTGCTACCCAGGTAACACACGTATAAAGTGACAACATTATAGAAATGCAATACCACAGCATTTGAAATGTTGTACTTATGTCCTGAAAAACAATGAAACAGCATTCCATCTGGCCCAATAAATTTGTCTTATCATTGAGCAAGGATTTATTTTTTTAACAAAGCAATGTCACAAGCATCATCATCCTGCAATTTATTTTATATGAGGCTGTAATTTCCTTCACTGAATCAGAATCCAAGATGTGTTCTAGAACAAAACATCTGGTTCTGTACAGCTCATGTATGTGTCTCACATCACCCTAAAATGCATCACTTTTACAGGAGGGCCAGACACAACCTCGCAGGCCAAAGAAAATGTTCCTCAATCCTTAGAAGGTAGATGAGAGCTTAGGTCAAGGCATTTGCCATGGAGCAATTCTGAAGTTTCAGCGTGTTTCATTGGAACCCCAGGAAAGAAGTACCAAGAATCTACTGACATCAGGTTACTTCTTTAAATGGGTTTATCCAGGAATTCCATAGCCTTCCCCTAGATTTTACATGGAACAAGACCAGGTACATAATGAAAAATACAGGTAGTGACATGAGGATGACAATTGCTAAACCAGTGGTGAGACATCATCTAATACTGGTTGGCAGAACCTATTTAGATGGTGAATCAGTTATTGTGCAAAACAACGTCACAACATGGATGCAACATTCCTGTTTCTTTGGGCAAATCTTGACAATCCATTTCTGGTATTACAAGTGTAGGAGGTACCTATTAAGAATCATCTTGATAGTGGGGTTGGACAGATGTACCAGCATGCATGTCCAGGAGTAAGAGACTATAAGAGACCACACAAGGAGAGTTGCAAGAGGAGTTGGATCAAGAGTCGAGAGTAGGTTGGATTGGGAGTATAGTGGAGAACTCTAGTGAAGATGCAGAATATCCATTGAATGCTTGAGGGAGTTACCATCAAGATTTGAAATTGTGTGTAGCATGTCATCCCACCCCACACTAATATCCATTCAGGTATTATTCTTCCTGTATTCCTTATCCAGTTAACTATCTGATGCAACAGAATTTAACATTGGTTTTTTACCCCACTTCTGGTCTTTGTCAATATTGATCTCTTCAAACCCTGAGCATCAAAAAAGATATTTGCTATATCCTTTAAAACTGGAGCCCAGAGTCAATCAACTAAACCTCGAACATTCAAGTAACCTGTTTGTGATAATCAACAACACTAAATCACATCAGAGCCATCCACCTACACAAGTCCTAGAGAAGCAGCACCATCAATTTTGACCCCAACAGGAAATTGGCACATTTTAGACCAGAGCATTACATTTAGCACTTCCTGTGCACGGATGATTCAAAGGTCTCTAAAATTTTTGACAGCTTCATGACAATTATTCATGGAGAATTTGTTAATTTTCCTTTTTTGCTTTGTGTTTTGTTAGATGCCCGATGTGACAAAGTTGTAGTAGCAATATTGTCACATCAGGAAGACAACATAGCACATCTGCACAACATTACTACATTTATACAATGTCGTCACAATGTGTGTTACCTGGGTATGTCACTATAGCTTTCTCAACTGTAAGAAAATTGAAAAAGGCAATATTTGTAGGAAATGAACTTGCACAGAGACCATTATTACCCAGCAGTAGAACCAAGACCTGAGATCAAAGTCAATACTTATGGACACCTATCCTTTCAGTTGCTTCCTTCTATTCCTCTGGGGCTTTTTTTTTTAAAGATAATTTCCATAGATTTGGTTCATGATCAGACATGCATTTTGCATAAGGTCAAACATGTTCTATTTTTCTTGGTACAACACTAAATCTTCATCCTTCTTGATGCTGAATGTGATGTGCCTGTCCAAGCTTACAATGGAATAGTTTGTATTTGGTATTTCTCACATACCAGGGGCCATATCAAACAGTACAGTGGCTGCAGGGAAGTCAAACCTGACTGAAGTCATGGGCCACCTAGGGCCAAAATTCTTTACATCTCATCTCAGGTTGAGCAAATTTTTGTTTTCTGGGTGTTCTCCCCCATTCATATTGGACAGCCTCATATATAAAAAAGTTTGCTATAACAAAAATCTCTAGCATTCCTGCAAGCAGTCCTCTATCTTAGTGATTTCTGCATTGACTGTTACATAACCAAAGAACATGGGAATTCCTTGAAACCAGAGAAAGTGAACAAACTCCTATCTTCACGGAACAATCTGAAATAAGCAGCATCAGGCACAACTACACCTCTCTACTTATTTCATTGTTAATCTGAAAGTGATAAGAATGAGAACATTGAACATTCAAATAATGTTTATTGCTGGATCAAGCTATGAAGGTGAGTTTGCAACGAGGTATAAAGTCAGGCATAGTAGAGGGCAGTGTAGGCTGATGGAATTTTTTTTCTGGGTCCTGGGGAGGTTTCTGAAAACAGATCCATCCAGGACTCTATTCTCAAAGTCATCCACATTACCTGCTATCATCAAATATCATTATTTTCGGCCTAGACTATTTTTTACCAGTTAAATTGATCGTTTTTAAATCTTTTTTTATTGAGCTAACCAGCTTACATTGCTAATTAGGCCTATAATTAATCATTTTAAGGCCTCTGACAATTTCAAAGAATCTGGACATGAACATGCATACATTTAGGAGATGTTAGGCCTATTACTTACCAGCGAAGAAGAGGAAATAATGGGCTTTCATCGGCAAGAGAACTAAATTGATGGAGTCTGTGATTGCCATCTTGCTCAAATTGCCTTCAGTCTGATTTATGAGAATACTATAGGATTAGGCTGGCCGAAAAGCCAGTCTCAATGGGCAACCATTCACGCGAGGTTCATCGTCACAGTGCCTATTGCAAAAATAAAAAATAAAAACTCGGAACAAAAGATAGGGTCGATAAATAGGCATACAGAACTGTATTCTTGAACATGTTTGCTAACGTTCGATAAGTATTAGTGGGACCTCCGTTGGCTGTGATAGATATGGAAAACTTGAAAGATGTCAGTTGGCCTATCTCAGGATATCAAGAGAGTTTAGTTGTATCAAGAGGCGATAACACCCATTTGGATACCACGTGTCGAGGCATAGATCACAGCCTACCGATTTGATACTTCGCTTGAGTCTAACACGTTTTCATCGGACATCTCATCCTACGACATCCCTTAATAACGAATTGAATTTGCTTCGCGGTCCATTACTTTTCCTCTGCAATGGCGGCCTTTAGAAGCAACCGGCACCCTTCATCCAAACAAATACAGTAGAACCAGCGGGGTATTCTTTCGTTTTATGGTCACTATCAATTCCCTGTGAACACCGCATATGAATCCCAACTTCGTTTTGTGAATAATGATTTCCAATGAGGGCTGAACCTAGACACCCACGTTCAACGTGGAACGGATTGCCTCGACGTAACGGGGCAACCACGGCCGGGATGAACCTCTTCCATTCAGGTCACGTTGCAGAATGGCAATATTTCTCAGGGTGCTCTGCCCCTCCTTCCTCCGCGCCACCGTCGTATCCGACCCAGGACCCCTGGCGTGCATGCACCGTGTTCAGCTAGAGTCTAGTGGGATCCGCGCCCTCGTGGCCGGTTTCCGGCCAACTCCTGCGGTTGCTGCCGGCCGGTCGAGGTTGGTCTGCCGAACGTGGGACGACATGCACGCGATGCATGACATGCCGGCGGCAGCAGTCGCCAGGCAGTGGGTCCCACGCACAACCTTACCTGTCACCGGCGTCGATTGCGTGTCCGCTACAAGTCAGGAGAGTTAGTGATATCAAGAGGCGATTTCGCCCATTGCGATATCACGTGTCGAGGGCGAGCGTTCCTTCGGTTACCTCTCGTTCTCTTGCCGTCATCAATCTGGAAGAACCTACCACACTCGACATTATCTATTCCTTTAATTATCTTGAAAGCCTGGATGAAAGTCTTCCGATCCAGTCACCCGAGCGATGCTCAGACTCGTCCCGTCCTACCAGTCTTGGAACACGGACCAAGGAGCAGGGTTGACCCTAGCTACTTCAGCGCCCTGTGCGAAGAGACTCCCAATGCCCTCCCGCTCTCCCCCAGAAGGAAGAAGGGTCAATCCCTAGCGTCCAAAACGACGCCGAAGTGGGTGTTTCCGCTTTATGAAGTAAAACTGAAGGTGGCATCCATTCTGGCACGTTTTAGCGCCCCTGGTGAATTTGCGCCCTGTGCGAGGGCACATGTGGCAAATGCCGAAGGCCGACCCTGCCAAGGAGTCTAACACGTGTGCGAGTCATTGGGTGCAGAGAAACCCACAGGCGCAATGAAAGGCGTTGAACGTGGAAGTTTCAGGTTGCAGAATCGATGCGGAACAGAATAACAACTGATCCATTTGCGATTTTTAACTCTAAAATAGGCTCAGCAGTGTACACGCTTGGTGTGCACGGCACAAACCCAGGTGTTCACAAGACGAAGTCTATGGGTGAAATGCACCGAATCCATTTAAGCTAAACTAATCTGATCTCACAATGGTCCCCTCTGGAAATCAGTTTAACCGATAAACTTATTCCCATAGATGCCCATTATGAAAACGAATCAGTTTAAAGTTAAACGGATCTGATGCATATTACCCTATGTAAGCTAGGTGTGCATGAGACGAAGGAGTGGCAGGGGGCACACACTCCCCCCACCCCCACTTTCTCCATTGCTTATGAATAGGACCCCGATTTTATTAAACAATTGGGGATTGTAGAGTTCATAAAACTGAGCGCCTCAAAATTACAGAAGGTACGGAGTTTTCAATGATAATAAGTTCATTTGCTAATCCGTCTGTGATACTGTACATAACGAACAGTAAAAACTGTATTTCACCTCGTTGATCGATGGATATAATATTTTTTCTCGTTGGGTAAAAAATGTTTCATGTAACTGGTCGTTCATAAAATCGGGGTTTTACTGAGTGACATCTGCTGTTACTGTCGCCGTCGCCGCAAATTTTCAATATATTTAATAAAAAATGTGTAATCCAGCAGTCCCCTTTACATTTGCGAAGCCATAAAATCATGCATTACCCGTGGCTTTACACTGAAACTTTTTCTCAAATAATTCCCTGATTTCGATATCTTTTCTCAGTAATATGGCAGTGCTGAAATCATGCACGCCTTACTTTGGCCACGGTACGACAACGTAGGAATTTATTACGCAATAATTTGCAGAGTGTGCCAAAATGGTACTTTTTGTTTCATGGCCTCAGCGGCTTTAGGGCTCACCTTACTGCCGATCACAATTCCTCATGTTTTACCTCTTCCATCGGTTAACTCTTGCCTTCGTTCTCTGAACCTTTTTCGGATTAAATTCGTAACCACCACCACCCCTCCCCCTCCCTCCCTGGGTATTGGCGGACGGAGTAAACACTACATACTTCCAGAGGATCCGCTTCATCAAATGATCCTTGAAACAATCTGTCTGGGAGACGTTTCTGCCTGCAATTGATGGAAACCCTCCTGTTGGAGGGTACGAATTCAATCTCAAAACAATGTAAAAGCTTCAAAATTATCTAAATTTGAAGGAGCTTTTTCCACGGTAGGGAAAGGAACTGGGAACGAAAGGACAAATACGCTTCTGTCATGCATGCAGATTTCTCCTATAACACCGCTTCTGCGGCATAAAATGAACACGCAACCTCTCTGATTGTTGTCAGTTTTACTTGTCACGTCGGTCACACCCCGTAGCGTTTCGCTACAAGGACAGAGAAGAATGCTACACCACTTACCGGAACGGCGAACTCATCTTCGGACCGAGACACCAAGAGAGAGATTCTCCGCAAGGAACATCAACAGAAAAGGACACAACACTCCAAAAAGTTCGCATCGGCTGTCCGCCATCCTCTGCAGACAGTGAATTTGGCCCAGGCTGAGCCACACTTGTCTGGCACGGGAATGTCACGGCTAAGCGCGAAGGTCTGGTGTTCTGAGATCAATACTAGGGTGGATTTTTGAACAGAGAACTATCTGATAATGCAGCTTTATTTACCGGATTTACAATGCATTTTCTCTGAAATAAAGCAGCATTATCCGATAATGCAGCTTTATTCCAAGGAAAATAGCATGCATTTTAGTTGGAATAAAGCTGCATTATCGGATAGTATTCTGTTCAAAAATCCACCCTACATGATATTTCCTGGAAATAAAGCAGCACTATCGGATAGTTCTCCGATAATCCGATAATGCAGCTTTATTTCAGGGAAAATGCATAATAAATCCGGTAAATAAAGCTGCATTATCGGATAGTGCTCTGTTCAAAAATCCACTCTTAGGGTGGATTTTTGAACAGAGCATTATCCGATAATTTTAGTGATGCGTTGCTTCAGTCCAATGATCGTGCGCGAATTTTCGGGATATACCTGGTCTCAATTTCAAAAGCGAAATCTAGTATTGCTGTTCCATGCATGCATAATCCTCGATCGTAGCACTCAAGTGTATTATCCAATAGAGCAGGATTATTTTAGAGCTCGGTTCAAAAATCCACCCTCGGTCTTTCCGATGGAAAATGCTCGGTTCCTTCAGATTTCCAGGGCTCGAGAATAGTCACTCAGTCCAATCCAAATGTTTAAATTCGACACGGATTGGTCCTGCAGCATAAAGGACAAAACGAGGCCAACGAGAAGCCTAAGTGTATCAGAAAAAAATGAAATTTTGCTACACCTGAAGACGAAGCGATACCTCACCGAGATCAAATTACTCGCGCGTGACTAATTTGATCTCTGTGCATGCGTGAAGGTAATACGTACCCCGCTGCAATTACAACCATGTTTCCCTGCCAACATTGGCTTGTTATGGGACAGAACTGGCATGAAAAGTTTGCGATTTCGTTACGAAAACTCGTTTCTGGTGATCGGTACAAGAAATTTACTTTGCTATACTTCACAATCAGGGGCGCAACCAAGGGGAATCTGAACCCCCCCCCCAAATCCCTGGTCATGATGGTATCTCTCTACTTTTCCATCTCTTTCTCCCCCAAGGGTGGGGGACGCAGAAAGTTATCATGAGAGACCTGAGAACGAGGCGTGAAAGGCACAAAGATAGAAGGTGAAAGGTGAAGGTCACGTTAGTCACCCAGCAAACAATTTGAAACACATAATGTTGGATCAACGTCGAATTAACATTGAATAAACGCTCGAAACGTTGGCACAACGTTGGTCCAACGTAGCCCTGTTTGCTGGGTATTCACTTTAGTAAAGTGAACCTGTCAAGGAAACGTCCTACACATGTGACACTACTGAATTTTTTTCTGAAAACGGAAGGACGATGATTCAAATAAAAGGCGTGAATCGCGTACAGGTTAACGAATTTCCAGTTGCATATCTGCGCAGTGATATTTGGGCTGAATCCCGAAATTGATTTAGTTAATTTAAACTTTTTTCAGATATTGAATGTGCTTTTATCATTTAGAGTTCAAATTCCGTTTCCACCATTTCATAACATTTTTCTTCGTTTCATTATCTTTGTTCGCGTGTTCGCGCCGTTTCGCGTTTTTGCTGAGTATATGATGATTTGAAAACGCCGCCTTGCATTCGGAGACATTGGTAAGACAGATCATGAGAACTTCGAACCCCCACCCAAACTTTAGGGCTGATTGTGCCACTGTTCGCAATATTGTAATTAGTTACAACGTTTCAAAATTTACACAGCGAGATACTGAGGCCAACCAGATGTTTATGAATTTTTCGTTAAAGCGTACTTCGTTAAAACGAGCGCTAACTGCATTAATTATCGAAGGCAGGAGTGTCAAACTCAAATCGGTCGACGGGCCGCATGCCTTCCACTGCAGATGCCTGTAGGCCGCACCCATAATTTTTCACAAAAAATTTGCTATTCACTCAGTTTTCACCCTTCCAACTTTGGGACACACCAAATAGAAGCTTTTCTCATCGATGGCGGCTGTCAGCATGTACCCACTTTTAAATCTGTGGACGTATAAAAATTTGTTAGGAACAGGCCCCCAGATTTGACTCGTAAAATCCTCGTGCATGCAACTCGCACGCAGCCGCAACATCGGCAGCACTGCAGTTGTGTTGGCAGCAGCGGCAGCAGCTCTGTCGTTCGAGCAAGCGGCGTAGCAAGGGAGGGGGGCGGGGGGGCTGAAGCCCCCCAACTCTGGTCTAAATGCATTCGCCACCGCCCGCCATCTCCCCCCCCCTCTATTGACAAAATCATCCTGGCTACGCCACTGTGTTTGAGATCGCACACCTGTCTATGTAGCTCATCGGATGCTACCACCGCCGCTCCGCGCTGCTCCTGCTCTGAGGCAGGCGAGTGAATGAAGCCCAAAATACATGGAATGAAACCGGCTGCCCCTCCGTGACTGCTGCGGGTTGTCAACAATCCCCCTCTATTCGAATGGTGAATTATTCGAATACCTGGCCTGGCCTGGATCAACCAGACGACGCCATCGTCTAATTGAAAATAGTGAAGGGTGAGGGCGCCTTCAACTCTTCGAGGTTGGGATCGTGCGCGGAAGGTGTTGAGAGCCAATCCAGAAGGAAATTTCAAGAACAGACGGCGGGCCGGATGAACCACCTCGCGGGATACGATTCAAAACCCTTAGGGCGGATGTGAGAGAACTGAAACTGTCGGTCACGAAAGGCATTCCTCAATGTGATTATTTGTCCTTGGCAAACCTGATTTCAGTGGCACATCGTCAAGAAGTGTCACTTGATGCATTTGATCGATGATGTGTAAAAGTATACAATTTGATCAATTTGTCCCGGCCCTTCTGTGATTTCACAAGCTCTAGGGCATTATGCTGACTAGCATTGTCGGTCGTGTCAATGTGCCATACAACGCTTCTTCCACTAGTTTCTAACTGAACCTCTGCAAACAGGAATCCGGATTACAATCTTTCCATCTATCTACCTGTCCCCTCTGGCTACATGTGAACGAAGATGAAGGAAGAACGGGAAATCAACGGGAAAGTCGCACAGCTAAGTGTTATCGAATTCGAGAAGGGCTCTTTGGTGGACGAGTTGGGTTGGTCCGTATACATAATGCCTTGGAATCTACAGTATTTCCTCACTGAGCTTTCGTTCGGGGATATTACGTCGGGTGGTGAAGAATCGGGAAAAATTTATTTCGGGAGTTTTCTGAGGGGAATGTTGTAGCGGGGCACGTTCCGTCGTGCCCACGATTACCAAGACACTTAGCTTCCTAAAAGGAAAGTTATTCGCTCATTTGCACAGTGGTGGATACTAGCAATCCTAGGAAGGTCCAACTCTGTGACGACGTCGGAGGCGGGTCCCGCGACCCCACCTTCCCCCACGACTGCTGTCTGCAACTAGTGGCGTATGCAGAGTACTTGGTATCTCCTTGAAGGAGCGTTCGCACCCAATCTTTTTTTTTCTTTTTAAAATTATATGTTAAGATCTAGAATAGTGCAGAGTTATTAAAAGTTAATAATAAATAATATAATACATAATATAAATAATCATAAATTAAATCATAAATAAAAAATTATTTTTAAATTAACACCCGAAATAGCATGGCTACCTGAGACATATCGATTTCCTAAATCTGGAGACTGTTTCATACCCATGTGCGCATGTGTCATGGGATCAAGGGATAAAGATTCACCCCTTGTACCTTCTCCGCCCTGGGCACTGTCTGACCGAGCTGATTTCCCCCTTAAAAAGCGTGGCTCTTGTCACCCAGAGCGAGTAGCCAGGGAGTTCCCCAGGAAGTTATCCGAAGTTGTTGTTTTGGTTGTTGGTTGGTTTTAATGGGCCGTTTGTTGTGCAAATTTGGCCCAGTGCACTAGATTCAAACAAGTCCTGGAAAGGAGATTCACTATCTTAACTTAAGGGGGTACTCATTACAAACACAGCGTCCCATTCTACCAAAATTTTAGTCTACTGCCCCACTGCACCGATCAGGGACCCAAACAGCATGTTCATGTTAATTTTACGTAAAATGAACGCAAATTTTTTGTCCATTTTATATCATTTTTACGCAAACCGTTGTCAAGAAAATCTCAACATGTTTGCAGAAATGTCACCTCTGTGATACGTTAACGGTGATATAAAATTAACGTAAATTTTACGTAAAATTGACATTCCCGTTTGCATTCCAAACAGCATGTTTCCATTCATTTTATATATGATTTATGTTAATTTTCCCTTGGCATTCATGCGTATTTGACGAGCCAATCAGTACCATTGAAGAGAATTGTTATACTGAATCTCCTATTCCTTTACGTTCTTCAGAACTCTAGGGTGGTTGGACGAGTACACGAGTTCTCATCCTCACCAGCACTCAAGAGTACCAAAGTGACCTACTGCTTCCTCCTCCCGTAGCGGAACCTCGGAAAGAGGAGTAGATGTTCAAAGGAGCTCTCTTCCTTTTAGGTCAAATGGAGTGACGTCTAGTTTACGTAAAATACACGTACACTTTGGTGACGTAAATATAGGAACGTAAATTTTGCGTAAACATGATGTCATTTTCGTGGCAATTGCAATAAATTTGCATTGTTTGCAAATAATTGACATCTTGTTTACGTAAACATGCTGCTTGGGGGGGACTTACACAAGACAGAACAAGGGGTAAGGGGCCTTGTTAATTCAGAGGTTTGACAGGGATGGAAAACAAGCTTATGAAACTTATTACCATTAAGTCTATAAAGTGAATAGAAGACCTGTGTTTTCCAGGAAGGTTTCTAGAATATAGGCTACTAGTATTGCATCCGAAGCTTGGAGGCCATTGTATTTCATGTCTCCAACTAATAGTGATAAACTTAAAGGGGCATTAATCCCAGCTGTTTGTAGTTGTAATTTCATCATATTTCTCTCCTCCTCATAACTAATGCAATCTAACAGTATGTGGTGAATGGTCTCAGGAATCTGGCACCTAGCACACAGTAGGGATGGTGCACAATTTATCCGGAAAAGACCTTTTGTACAGGCATGTCCAATTCTAAGCCTACATAGTTCCACTTCAAAACACCTATTATCTGAATTACTAATGTCCCATTGTCCTGGGGTCCCATTGTCCTTTAGTTGATACAGATGCCGACCTGTAGCGGAGGTGTCCCACTGTTATTTCCAGTTGCTGTTAAGATGGTTTTTTAACTGTAGAAAGATTTCTTGAGAGCATACACGTGGCTCAAATGGGTCAGGTAATTCAATAGCTATCGTCGCCAGTTGATCTGCTTTCTCATTGCCATAAATGCCCTTGTGTCCAGGAATCCATTGGAAAACTATGACACAAGGTAATTCTCTAATGCAGAAATAGAGTTGGGCTAGAAGAAATCCATATGAATCAGTCACAGAGCGTGATGCTATGCTGGTGAGAACTGATTGTGAGTCACTAAAATTCACTGCATCTTGATTGATGTTTCCATCCTTAAGGATACCTAGAACATCAATAATTGCCAACAATTCTATGTATAATGTAAATGCTACAGCCTTTCCTAACGCTCACACTCCTCCCAAGATGGATCCATATTCCAAAACCACCTCTACCATCTTGTTGTAGGGAGCCATCAGTAAAGATGTGCAATACTTTGTCACATCTAGCCATTTTCTCTATTCACTACAACAAGTAGCACTATTCATTAACATCTGGACCGAGGTTTGGGAACACCTCAAATGACCATACCGTCCATGGAGGGAGTTCCTCACTGAACATATGGTGCAATATGTTCAGAGGTACTATATCTATGAATTATATCTTGACATTTTATAGTAAAAGGGGATTTCTTCCAAAGTTGGTCATAATGATTAAGATCTCTGTCAGCCAAACGGGCAGTTGCAGTATGACCTGGGAGACTTCTAATTTTACTGAAGTACTTCAGGCTTAGATATTGGAGTCTAATTTTTAGTGGCAAGATATTGCATCAATGTGAAGAGCATCTACTGGGGTTGACCGAAATGCTCCAGTTGCTATCCTGAGAGCTTGGTTTTGAATTGCCTGTAAAGGTTTAATCAGAGAGTCTCTCACTGTAAGGCGAACGGGTGCACCATATTCCATCTTACTCCGTATAAAGCCTTTATATAAGAGTAATAAGCAGGATCAGTCAGCACCCCAGCTCATCGCTGCCACCCGTTTAAGTAAGTTTAGGTGTTGTATACAGCTGTCTTTCACCATCTGGAGGTGTGTCTCCCATGATAATCGTTCATCTAAGAATAACCCAATGAATTTAATGAAAGGCTTCCTCTGGATTACAACTCTACTTAATCTAAATGTGGTCAGGTTACGCATCAAGGAGGGGCAATGAGAGACGACAATAGTAACTGATTTTTCAGGCGAGAAACGAAAAGCCATTTTTTTTGCCCAAGATTCAATATGGTAAAGAGCTACTCTAACACTCCCTCTAACTATTCCTGGATCTGTGCCAGTGACCCAGCAGGCTAAGTCATCTGCGTACATGCCTACTTCAATATCTGGATAAGTTTTTGGAAAGACCAATAGGTCATTAACCATTGCAAGAAATAAAATTGGGCTTAAAATAGATCCTTGTGGGATTCCTAATTCAGTTTATTTACATTCTGAAAGGGTTTTTCCTATCCTGACCTGGATCTGACGATTTTGAAGAAATGAATGGAACCATTTTCGTGGGGTTCCAACAATATTAAATTGTGTCTGGAGTTTGTAAAATAAACCCTCTTGCCATACAAGTTCATAAGCTTTTTCAATATCAAAAAAGTTTCTACAGTCAAACCCCTTCTACCAAATCCAATATTTACAGCAGTCTCTAACCTAATCACATTATCCATTGTTGAATGTTTTTTTTTTAATCCACTTTGAAAAGGAGATAAGAACTGTCGTTTCCCAATCCACCAGCGTAACCGATTTTCAACCATCCTCTCCATCAACTTTCCAAGACAAGGAAGCAATGATATGGGTCTATAGCTATTAGGATCTTGTTTGATTTTTCCAGGTTTTAAAACTGCAATCACAGTAGCTTTCTTCCAATGAGTTGGAAAAGTACCTTCTTTCCAACATCTATTAAAAAGTGCAAGAATTATCCGAAGTCACTCTCCACATTCATCCGGCTTCATTGAGGCACGCCCTCGAGTCCGTCATTGCACAACCGTCTATCCTGCACTTGGGCGCAAGGACCTGAGTTGGTTTTTTTTTTATAGCGTTGGAAAAAGTGGTCCATGTGGACTCTGGACGTTCTCCACTTAATCCTCCCTACACGTCTCTTCTAATCTTCTCTTCTCCGCACTTATTTCCGGCGCATATACCTGTAGCACCACTACTTGCTGATTATTAAATTATTGTTAGTGCATCCACTGCTCAGTCACTTGCCTGGCAAACTGTTCACGTGGTCACGGGTGCATAAACGAATCCCGCTACCGGCCTCCCTCGGCATTGGCTTCATATACCCACAAGAGACCCACGTGATACATGCCTGGAATGAAAATGCACGTAAATGCAGCGTTCACCTCTATCATGAAAATGCACGTAATGCAAAGTTCACCTCTATAAATTGAGCGAGAAAGCAATTACCCATTACCCATATTTTCCTCTGATCACGCGGGTGTGGCTGAAATCTTCAAGTGTTTCTCGTGAAAAATGTTTGAAAAAATGATTTTCCTGTTAAAATGATAACACTCCGTCGTCAAGTGCGCAGAAGGCTAATAACTGTCGGGAGAGGACAATGAGCACGATAAGAGAGAAGAATCAAAGTGAAAGTTTTCTATCTTCGCTGATAAGCGACAACGCCAGATCGCAGCTGGAGTGCATGAAGCAGTACAATCGCATCAAACGTGCAGGCTCCACGGCGTACTTTCTAGGGCAACGATGGTCGTAAAGTTCTTGTAAAAGAAGAAAGAGACAACAGCCAATGCGTTAAGACGTGGTGTGCTATAATTTATCCATAAGACCCGTGTTTGAAAAATGCACTGCACGGGTATTGCGATGAATGCATCGCTGCTGTGCAAGCAGCAATGCAAATGATACAGACGTGGATTCGGAACATGCCAAGCAGTTCGTCGAAAATGTCATGAAGAAGCTGGTAACACCACACGGAAATGATTCGTCGAATAATGGAGACTACAGAGCGGAGAAATAACAGATATGTTGCACGTGTTAAGCACAATCTTGCATAATATATGGTGTATATAAAACGCAGTGGCGGCTCGCTCCTTATGTGAGCGGCAGCGGCGCCGTCTGGAGAGTCCCTCCCACCCCCCTTTCTCCGTTTCCGGGGGAAATGAGATACATCTCACTTCCTCACCATTGAAGATTGGTAATGGACTCATGGCTGGCTGTTGATTGATGAATGGATTGCAACACCTGTGGCCTGTTCCTCGCCTCTGCTAAACTTAAATCTAAATCTAAATCTAAATCTAGAAGCAGTCTAAAAGCAAAAAGTATATTCTTCGCCTTGACCCTTTAGACTAAGATTTAGATTTAGATTTAGATTTAAGTTTAGCAGAGGCGAGGAACGGGCCCCTGAACGAGCAGAAGAATATGCCCTGTTCAGCCCTAGTCTGCACAGCCCGGAAGGTCGAACTGGGCCAACTCTGTCACCGCCCCAATGACGCATGAGCAGTTTTCGCTACAAAAACCAATCATTTTGGCGATCCCGCGGGTCTCTTTGTCCGTTAACTAATTGTTATTATTTCTGGCAGGTTTTCTTTTCATGCAGAAATGAGGGTCATAAATCACTGATAACTGAGGACTGATGTCATAACCCGAAGAAAGGAGAATACGTTATGCATTAAAATTCACGGCATGATAGACCTATCTACTCGAACAATGCAAAAAGGAAAAATATTAAATAAGCAGAAAAAAAGAAAGAAGAACGGATCCCGGTGCTTTATCGCCTTTCAAGATCCATGGAGTTCAAGTTATCCACGACATTGAAGTTGTCGTCACTGGAATCACTTGAGTGCTCACCATTCACAACCGTGATGATAGGATCAATTTCCTGATCAATATTCTCATCTGTAGCACGATAACTCCTCTTTCCCTTGCACAGGACAGTTTACTCCTTTCTCTTTCACAGGATAGGTCGAAGTAGACAGTAAAGAGGGATGACAAAAAGAAAATCCCCATTTGACATCCCTGGCCTGTCACCCATCAGGGCAGATGAAAACATGAAAATTGCCTGCTTTTATTCCTTCTCAACTGTTCATTGATCATTGGAAGCAAAAAACTTTGAGCCTTTGATAAACAACAATCCCGTTCTTGTCATAGCGAATTGACTAAGCTCGATCCTTCCCATGAAATTTTCGCGCGTGGGGCGGTGTGAAAGACGTCAGCGTAGGCAGGGCCTGCCAGCTGGCCTCGATATCATGTCATTTTACTTGCTCGTCTCCCTAAAATAATTAGTGGAATTTTGCATATTCATCACTAGTGAAAACCATGTAAAGTTTAGACACTTGGTCAGCAAGCTGCCTGACAAACAAGAGACTCCAGGCAAAGGAAAGTTACGAAGGAACGGATACCGAAGCTCTAAGCTAGATTTATTGACGCTGTTCAACCGGCTTCTTCAAGGGGTGCACGGCCGGCGTTGAGTAGCTTACTAACAGCTAATTCGACCTTTTTCTACGGTCTGCCTAACATACCAGGAATATTAGATAGAAGTCGGAAGTACTTCCCATTCCAATGGCAATTACTACTGAAGTCACTGTAAATGCCATCGACTGCCAATGATTGGCTCTAAGCGTCTCACGACAAGGCTACTCAAACTTAAGAAATAGGGGCCATGCACATCGACTGCGAAAAGCTGCGTTGCGACCACTGCGACCGTCGCAGTTCGTTGCAATCGGTCGCATTGGAGATGCGTGGGACCTTCACAGTCGGTCGCAGTATGCTTCGCAACGGAATCGGACGAGTCATTTCCTGTCGCGTTTTCGCAGTGGTTCGTGCTGCGTATCTATTGACTGCAAGTTATATAATCCTGGAGACTTAATTTGATGGCTCTTTAGGTGGAATGAGTGCGGCGGTAGATGATGCCAATCATCACCATTGAGTCCCCATAGAAATACGAAATAAATTTCCTCGAAAGGTCTCGATATTAATTACATTCCTTATTATTTTCCATTGTTTTGATCTCTGAATTTTAATTTAATTTTTTTTTTAAGTTGAGAAGCACTTGTTCTTCAAGAGCAAAAACCTGAAAGTCTTACCCACCTTAAAGAGAGCGCTGCATGATATATACGTATTTGAGATATACTGAATATTTGTATCGAGTATGCATTTACCCCCTCAGCGTCACTGCCACCATTTGCACTGGGGAAAGGCATGAGCTGAAGTTTGTGTCCTGCCCTCTCCTCCAGCAAACTAATAAGGGTCTTGAACAGCTCAGGAGACACTTTCATAGACAGGAGAAAAGCACTCCTTGACTTCGGTGATAATATTTACTACTGGAGTCGCGTATTTTCCCATCTAATGACGGAATCTGTGTACAGGATGTACCTACCACTGTTGAGAACATTTTCCCTGGGGCCGCAAAAAAGCCAAATTCTGTTGCAGCACGAGCTCTCAAATCGTACACTGCCATGATGGATTTCGCTTGGGAGCTCTACGACCAGTCTGGGAAATGCGGTCGCAGTCAAGAAATGGCTGCCAACTTCGCAGACGGTCGCAGTGTGCATCGGCCTACGTTCTTATATGCTTTAGGCCAAAAAGCCGACAGACAGACGACGTCCAGCATGCACAGAGATGACGATGCTCAATTTGCCCCTGGTGAAAGAAGCCTTATTCCTAAATATGGTTGTCTGCGGATTGACCTACACTCCGACGGGTTGCTAAGAGCTTTCACCCAGCTAGTGGTAAGCAGAATGATAAAGCAGCTCGACCACTGGCATTGTAATTCACTGGGATTTCAAGAATAAATTTCCGCAACTCAAGACTGTATATAATGCCGAAACCAAGTCCTCGTTCTTGTGAAAAAGAAATATTCAAATCTCCCATTGAAATCCCCAGTGTGGTATTTTACGAAAATCTCTTGTTTTTTTTTTTAAGCAGAAAACTTTTAAATTGCTAAATGAGAAATGTGGAGGCATGTCCATCGTGCGCCAGTCAGTATGTATTAACCCAGGGTCAATCTGGGTCACTTTGGGTCACTTGGACCAGATTTTGAGATTAAAGGAACTTTGGAGTTCCAGAATCAACTCAGATTGGCTTGTGAGTTCCAAAACTCAAGACTGGAAATGATCCCCATGTTGTTTCCCTATGATTTCTGACTTTTGTTACATCCTGTATGTGTGTGTGTGTGTGTTCAAAAAACAGTTGAAAAAGGTCAACCAAGTCAAACTTTTATTACAACTCTCAAGCAAGGCACTGAGCGGGACTAGCCATCAGCTACGGACACCTGTACTTGTCGACTATGTATTCTGAAAGCTCCACAAGATTCTCATATGGAGGCACGGTCCTGCTAAAACCTTCAGTGCAGACATCTTTTTCGGAATTCCCGATAGAGCGAAGGAGAGTTAGAAGTGGAAAGAGTATGACTGAAAGGCTGTCAGGTGTCTGCACTCACAGCTGAAGTCCATCTCACAACCACCACAGGAGCACACTCCATTAGTTGGAAAGAGCTCACGCTCACGTTAATGGAACACACACACCAGTGCAGCGTGTACTGCGGAGGTGGATGTGACGATGCTCAAGTGAGCAGCCAGCCTCCGACCAACAGTCAATGAGAAATTAAGCTCTACTGGGAACCGTGCCCGAAAGATCTTTCTACGTGCCAAGCTCAGAAAGAAAAGAGCAGAAGAAAGTGAGAATTCTGCTTCACTGAGAAGGTTTCTATACTGTAGGTGTGCTGCAATCCGAACCTGCATGCTTAGTCACCACAGCAGGGCCGGATTAAGGGGGGGGGGTAAAGGGGGCTGTTGCCCCCCGGCCCCACTTTTCCAGGGGGCCGCCCGAAGGAAATTAAAAACAAGTATTTGTGTACAGTAGCACAAGTGTTACAAAATCGAAATTTGCACCACCAGCATTAGACTGTGTGGCTCCACTAGGATACAAGCACCAACAGGTAAAATGTTGGGGGGGGGCCAAGAATCCACTTGCCCCGCGCCTCGCAACTTCTAAATCCGGCCCTGCACCACAGCCAACTCTGGTTCAATAAATAATTAATCCCTGTTGGAATAAAATGCCAAGAAACAATAGGGAAGAAAAATGAAGAAGATAGCATAATGGCAGAGAAGCGTAAATGGGGGACGTAGAGTACAAGAGGACGGAGCTCTACCGATGACGTAGTATTCAACACATCGTAGAATAGTACTACTGTCGTACATCGTAGTATCAGAATCGATACCACGCAGAATACTACGATGAGAACTGGCGTAAAAAGCGGTATTCATAACCTCAAGGGAGAGAAATCGTTCGAGTAGTCTTGAAACTCCATCCACCTCGTGAGCGGAAAGGTCCATTTTATGACTCCACTTTCAGCGACTGTCGATATTTATTCAGACAACTTAGGTACATGAAGCTTTCAGAAAAATTTTGTGGTGTTTCCAACGTAATATGAAAATTTCACGAACCTAGATCATCCATAACGGATTTTATAATGCGTCAAACACGACGCGTTTTTTTTTTGTGCCACCCGGTAGAAGTTTGATTTGGTTTGGCTTTTTGATCAACTGTTTTTTTTTTTTACACCAACAAACACGCACAGATATATGTATATGTGCATGGAAGTACAGATTCTTCAAAGAATGGGGAAATGTCCATATCCGAGTGAATATAGTAAAAGCTCAACGCTTCAGATGAGGGAGATTACCTTTGTTCTCTACATCTTGGTCATATTACGCATAAACCATTGGATTCACCCTCTTCCAAATCGTTTACGATCCTCCAGTTTTGGTACTGACGAAACGCCACCGATAAAATGAGTGTATTTGATTATTATTTTTAGACCACCTCTGCGCATTTGTTCAATCAAGGGCTGTACTGCTCTTTTTGAGGGCAAGAATGACTTAAAAATCGAGCTGTGGCAGCCAGGTGGATCCCGAACTCATACGAGACGCATTCGCATCCATTTTCAATTGCCATCAAGGGAGAAGGGGGGACTATCTTACCTTCAGGTTGCCATTTTCAATTCTTGCTTGAGGGTTTTCGCCTGAAGTTTAAATTCTAAGCTTAGAATTCTCAAATTCTAAGCAAGTGCTGGTGACTGAGTGGATATACTAAGCGAGTGTCGTAAGCGAGTACTCTCGCCAGCAAGCACTCGCTAGTGAGCGTTCTTGCCAAGTGTATTCGCCAGCCCTTACCTTGCAAAGCTTCCATGGTCATGCGCAGTGGCCATCTGGCCTCTACATCTGCCCCCTGACTGTAAGTTTTCATGTATCAACGGCCAAGTCGACACAGCGTGTTTCCATGCAGTCTAAGGATAAAGCGCATCAGAAAGGGAGACACTCCCATGGAAACGTCTCATTGTAAATGAAGTCAGCTGCTGCTAAAAGCTCTTCATTGAAACCTCCATGGAAACGCCGCGACAGATAGGAATGCGTAAGAGGAAAGACAGAAGAACCAGATGAAACAACACCAGAACCGCCCAACTGGATCTTGCCCGTGTCCAAAACAATCACAAAGTGAAAGTAGCAGAGAGGGGAGAAAGGGAGAATCACACCGCCCTACATTATGTAAGATTATTACTAAGTCCACCCAAGCTTTGGGTTCGCTGCATTCTCACTTCGAATTGATTTCGTACACTCAAATTCCATAGAAAAATCCATTCAGTCTACCCAAGAGTTTATGAAATCATTTCGACAAAGGACGACCTGAATACCCAGTTCGACGAATCCCCAACACAATGTCCAGTTCTAGGAAGTCAATCCGAAAGTCCGATCCCATACTTGGGCACTGATTTGCAAATGAATTCCTACCTCCTTTATCATCTTACAAGTTATATCCATGGTGGATTCAAGAAGGTGAGAGGATATTTCCAGCTTAAAAAATGTTCAGGCTTGCTTTGAAACTGGTACGAAATTCATTTGCTAATCACTGTACATAGAGCCATCTAGGGAGAATAATTGTTAACAAGGACTTGTAATATGGCGTTTTCCATGCCGTACGGATCCGTACGGCTGAAGTAGCCGAGGTATTGGGTGACCTAGCTTGACCTAATATAGTCTGAGCGAGTATTTGTGATGAAGTAATGTTCTAAACAATTTTTCATTTTCCGATATTTCATTAATCTATGTTTCAGGACCTTACGCTGGTTGGGGGTTGGGTTTTGTCCCTGGGAACAAAACTGCCAGGCTGCAAGTCGGCTTGACTAGGCCTAGTCCCATTGGCCTACGTAATCTGGCCCATTTCGTCAAGAAATGAGCAATGGCTGGCAGTGGTGATGCAGCACAAGATGAACATGAACTTTTGCGTCGTGCTGAAGAGGAACGAATAACAATCGTTGAAAAGTATGATCGTGGAAGAGAAGGAAGAGCCCACATAGACCCATGGGAAGATCCAGAGTTTGACGAGAGGTGTCATAAAAAGGATCGCTTCGGTTTCATTCAGTGAGTCAGGTGCACTCGATGACATCGTAGCCTTTAACTAAGCAATGTACCCTTGGTAGGGGAGTAGTAGTACTGGTAGGTCTAGGCTAGACATTTGTGGAGGAGCAACATGCTGCAGGTCAAATTATTCTCTAGTTTTTAGTTCTCCATTGTTCTTGTTGAGGTGGTTTGGCATTTCCTGAAGCTAGCCAAATCATAATTTAAAACCCAATGGCTGAACATGCAAGATACAAAATTATACTAGGTATGCTATTCCTCAGCCAGTCAGTTTTGCAATCATTTTTGCATATTTTTGCTCCCTTTCAAGAAGGAGCATGTCTCTGACCTCATCAGAATCCCATACCTCAGCCCAACTTGCCTGTTGAGTGCACACCCTGGGGAAACCATTTCAGAATTTTCACCAGATGGTGAAAGGCACAATTAGGCCAACTTTGATATTTGTTGAAAAGTCAGTCCTAAAGAAGCAAATGCTGAGAAGGCTGGTTCAGGATTTGCTCTGTATAAGCATTTCAACATATAGGGAGAGAAGAGAAGTCTTGCATTTGTTCCAAATGAAAAAATATTGACAGTGCTAAGTTCATTCCTTTTGTATTTTAAAAATTTATCATAGCAGAGGTATAAGTTTACCTTGTGGTATCATGATGGTGTGAAAAATATTTATTTGGAGCTTTAGACTTCTTCATCCTTGGTACCTATATTAATGTGCCAGTAGTACCATCAGTGCTAATTCTAACACTAAGCCAGGATCTACTTCTGCCTAGGCTACAGGCATGAGTGGTACCATTCTCATTTTGTAAGATTCTACTATCAACACTGGGTAGTTTACCTCCCATGCTACATGTACTATAACATTGCTTGTGGTACAGAATACCCCTTTGTTTTATCCACAGGCCAGAGGAGGCCTTTCACCTCTGGCTTCCTCTGAGTCATAGTAGGTATAAAGTAGAACTCTTGGTTTCACTTGGTTTACACTAAATGAGAGTGAATTCAGTATTCCTAAGAGATTTTCTTTTTAAGTTGAAGTTTTTAAAGTGTTACTGGATATGATGTGAGTTCTCATCTTGACCATTCTCCCACATGGTGTGAACATGGAATTTGAAGATATGGGACTGTCATTTAGGGAAACATTCATGAAAGATTATTTCCCTTGAATAAATAAGAGTTAAATGAAGCTCCATTGCATGTGCAAGTTGCTGCAGGAAAAACTACTCACCCAGCCTGCCACAGCTGCATGGAACTTGCCTGTTAAGGGATTAAAGGAAAATTTCAAAGTTGTACAGGGAAGTATATGTTCTGAAACATTTTAAGTAGGCCTGGCCTCACTTGATAAACTGCTACTACTTCATCCACATACTCCAAGATAGTCAAGTATGCTATGGGCTTGCTACCATAAGCAGCTGTGTATTTCTTTTGAGGAGGCCAAGCAATGTCTTTTGAATACCATGGAGTTGACTGGCTTACCCCAATCTAGCTTCATAGTGATGGTTATGCTCAAATGTATGATAGACCATGCTGAATCGAGGGGCTCACTACTAACAAAGTAGAGTTCCTAGATTGGATGTTCAGAACCATGGACTTCTTGACCGGAATTTGAGCATCCATTTCATGCATCATTCATCATGTATAGGGGGCCATTGATAGACACACCCACCTGATGAATGTATATTGGGTGAGCCATAAATAATGCACTGCTCTTTGAAATTCTTTGGTTCTTAGAGCAGATAGCACAATCTCACTGCTCTTCAGAATCCACTGTATAGTTCTCTCTGATGCACCCTAGTACATATATGGCAAGTTGTTGTGGGATCTTCTACATCCCTTAGCTATGATATCATAAACACAAGAAAAATATTAATGAAATACAACATGTGGTTTTAGTTTTCAAGAGTTGATCTGATTATCCAGCTGATATCAAGAACCAGTGATTACAGTAAGCAGTGTATAGTGTACTAGGTGAGGTGAAAGAAATGTATCTCTCTTTGAAATTCAATGATATTCATGAAACAGCAGAATATGCAAAAAAGTTTTTAACATTTTGCATTCAATGTTGCAGTGACACACGCTTGCCAGACACTTTTTTACCAGAAGAGCAGAAGCAACGAGAAACTGGAGTGAGAAGAGAGAGAAAATGGCTCAAGATGATCCAAGAGTGGAATCGGTACCACCGGTCTGAGAAGCTCAAGACACGTATTTATAAAGGAATCCCGCAGTCCATGAGAGGCGCTGTCTGGAGCAAGCTTCTTGGCTTAGAAAAACAGAAGAAAGAGCAAGCAGGAGTGTATGGGGTAATGGTTTTTACTTTTCTGCAGAGTGGTCCCAATAAAAGGAAGCCTCTATCTGTTGATATAATTGTTTAAAATAGCTGTGGCACCTCTGAGGCAAAATCATTATACTGAATCAAATATGATTTCTCCTTATATCCCTGGGACTGTAACTCAATATTTCCTCCCTTCTAGTCAATGGTGGCCTACTGTTAAGCATGCTACTGTCCAATAGTGCATGGCAGTGAGCTGAGGGACGTGGCTTGCCACCAATTGACCATTGCTTTTTTCCATTCTTCAATGCTCTGGGTTTGTTTTGGTATAAATTTTCTTTTGACATACTAAGTGACCAGTAAGGTCTAGGAAGTTCAATAACATCTGGAACTTCATTTCACTGGTAATCAACAATTGCCTGAGATGTCACCATTTTATTGGTAGGAAAATTTTGCATCTGATATTTTGTGAATGTCTGGCAAAATATATGAAGACAGTTTCATGAAAATAGTGCAGACTTAGTTATTTACTTTGTATGGATATGCTGTGAGAAAAGTTCAACCAAAACAAAATCCTGAGCATTGAAGATTTTAATGGACCAATGCTTGATTTTTTGCAAGCCCTGCCCCTCTGCTTGTTGTGGTGCATAATTTGACAATGGTCTTCATGATGATGAGCACACCATTGAATAGAATGGAGGATATGTCAAGTATTTATATTGATGCAATAAGAGGGAATTATATATCCCTCAGAACACTATTTATTATTTGATAGTTGTCATTTGAGTTCATTGTAATTACACACAAAGGTAAGGGCTTCCTTTTTTTGGGACCACCCTCTAGATCAGGGTGCACAACTTAAAAGACTGTGAGGGCCATTTGCAATTATTAATCATCTACCACGAGCCACAGTCTGGCTGACCATAGCTGTGGCCAACAGGGCAGGAGTCATAGTAGCACTTACAACACCACCAGTTATGACAGGCCATGGGCAAGGGCTTTGTGGCCTGCATGTAGCCTATGAGCCATAGGTTGTGCACCCCAGCTCTAAATACACAAGAGGTAGGCTTCGCTTATACTAATGAAAATGGTTTTTATTCTAATTTCATCAGAGAATGAGGGCGATAGCACGTCGTTCTTCACCAGACATCAGGCAGATAGACCTAGATGTCAATCGAACCTACAGGGACCATGAAGATTTTTTGGAACGCTATGGAACACAGCAACAGAAGCTCTTCCATGTTTTGGCTGCTTATTCAATATACAACATGGAAATTGGATACTGTCAAGGGATGTCCCAGATTGCAGCTCTTCTTCTGATGTATTTAAGTGAGGAAGAAGATGCCTTCTGGGCATTGTCTGCACTGATGGCAGATGGGAAATATGCCATGCATGGTATGGTATTTCAGATTATCTTACTACTGGGTGTATCAAAAGTCCTGACTCATAGGCAGATTTCCTAATTTACCTTTATTTCATTAAATGCTCAAATTGCATGCCATGAACTTGCACACACATATCAATCCTGGCACGTAACCCCTCTGAATATTCCTTCGTACTTCTGTACTAATTTTGGTGCACTCATTCATTGAGAAATTTAATTAATTCAAAATACCCATGAGTATGAACTTTTGAAACACCCTGTATATGTTCTATTATATGCAGGTTGGTTCAAAGCAAAGTGAGCATGGGATTTTGACCTACCATAAACTGTATATACAATGAAATTTAGATTGATTTATGCAAGTAAATCAATGAATACCATTGTTACATGTATAATTTTAAAATATACATAAGAGCATAGAAACTGCTCTGGGTGAGAATCTGAACATCAAAAAAGTCTTAAATGAAAAAAGCTTTAAAAATTTTGTAATCTAATAGGTGGTAAGAGTAAAGAATACAATTTAGGGCTGCTCAAAGAACCAAAAAGTTCACCTTAGTTAGTCTGAGTTGGCTCAAATGCAGAAGTAGCTGCATAATATAGCATGATCTCTGACAATGTGTGAAAGAACTAATATGAACTTATGAGGGTAGATTAAAATGCCAGGTCATATTTTTTCTGCTTTATCATGTCCATCCCTGTATGCTGAATGATTTACTTAATAATTGGAATAAAATGACCCCATGTTGTTTATTATTCATGTTAGGTAAAAAATTCAGTCATATCTTGATCCTATTTGATCATATTCTTCAGGAATTCTTGTAGATTTACTTTTGTATTGTGTCAATCTCAGTTCTGGAAATTTTGGTTATCATTGAAATACCAGGTGGCCCAAAAAAAGACCTGAACTTTACATGCCTGCTGATGGAATACCATATGAGGTATCGACAGGAAATTCGCGGGGTTTGTGACATTACAAAAATTTTTTATGAAATTGGTAAAATTGGAAAACTACATAACAGATTTTCTCCCACACTATGTCAAAAGGGCAAGTATGCAAAGAAACACGACTTGCCTCGATGAAAGAAATGTTTGACAGATCCTTCATTGATGTGTCCTCTGGCAATCACCTGTGGAGGCAGCACCCAAGGCAACTGACACTATTTCATTTGAGAACTCATACAGAAAGAGCTCTTTTACTTGTGTTCAGAGCAGTGAATTTCATTGAAATTGTCCTGAAACCACAACCACCTACACATATTGGATATGACACTGAAAATTTCAAGATGATATTTAATACAGTGTCTCATCTGCAGATATATAAATTTTGGGACAATTTTTGGGCCTCCTGGGATTAGATTATATTTTTGGTCTTATTAAACCCTCTCTCTATGGAGTTTTTTTTAACACACTGCACACCCTCTGTGTTGTTTTTTAGTTTATTAATTAGCTGTTTCATTTCCTAATAAACAAAGTAAGGAAACTTATTAAAAATTGGGTGCTTTTGGAAAATTGATTTTGATTCACTAATATCTTCTTTAGCAACACATGCTTACTTTACTTGCACAACTTGTTCAAACCATATTATGTTTACAATTATTTTTGCAATTCAGGGCATAGGAAGACTTCAAGAATGGGTCTGAGTGATGGCAGAACATTGAGAGGGAACCATGTATCTGGATTTATGACAGACAGGGGCTTAAGCAAATTTTAAGTCATATAAACCCACTCTATAATCATAATTGCAAATAATGCATCTTTATTTTTCATTTTTCTTTCTGAGAGCAAAAATTTAATTCATATCATAGCTCATACAGGGTGGGCCATGAATTGATGGCAGTTTTTCTTTTGTTATATATTGGCTCCCAGTAAAGATAGCTGCATAACCTGTGACTGGGAGCTGCAATAGGACCTGAAAAAACTGTTGAGTGTATGTTTGGACATGAAGGTTTAGGAATATCTGACAATGGAGCAAAAGAATAAAGTTATGCTGATGTACACTAAAGTGAAAAGCGTGACCGTTTTGCAAATACACATCAAAGCTTTTCTAGTGACAAAATGGGCTCCCAAGCAGGAGCACTATCCTACACCTTTATTATCAATTTGAACAAGAGGGACTGTGCAAGAACCAAAATGATAATGGTGCAGGATAGTGTTCCTGTTTGGAGCCCATCTTTTTCTTAGAAAAGCTATGAAGCATCATTGCAAAACAGTCTCACTCTTTGTCTCTGCTTACATCAGCACAGTTTTATTCTTTTGCTGCATTGTTAGTTATTCCTTAACCCTCATTCCAAAACATACACTCGACAATTTATCCAGATCCTATTGCAGCTCCCAGTCACAGGTTATGCAGCTGTCTTTACTGGGAGTCAACATATAACAAAAGGAAAACCATCATCATTTCGTGGCCCACCCTGTATAAGGGTTTTCATTTCTAATTAAAGACATCTCTTCTTACTTGCATCCCAATGTTAATGTAAAGGTTCCTAATTTGTCTTCCTAGGGTTCTAATGTATCAATAATGAATTAGCAAATCATTTGCATGAATATGTTTAAGTTGTATATTTTCCCCTCATGACCTTCAGTCAGACATTCTGAGGTTAACTGGTGGAGAAATCTAAGTGATGATTTCACATATGTGGATATCCTATGCCCCAACTTTGTCTACTTGCAACATCCAATGTATAAGAAATGTTAACGTTGCAGCAAACTGAATTTAAAATATATTATTACCATAATATCTTGGAATAGTCTTGCTTGGAATAGTCTTGCCTAGTGCATTTCTTTATTTCAATTATTTTAAAATATATTATAGCCCATATTTTGACTTTCATGCGTAAAAGCCAGACACAACTGATTAATATTTTACATTGCTGTAAACTTTTCATGTCAACACTTGATTTTATGTTTTTCTTTTGTCTGACACAATATCATTGACTACGTAACAAAAGAGCAGATATACAATTATGATCATTTTTAGGAAAGCAAGAAATAGCCCTTTTTCATGTTATCAAAATAATGGATAATATGAAAAAGCCCTCAGTATATAAGTATGCATTTTGCAAAATTTATTGGAATTTTATCACCTTCCTTTGATTTTTGAGAATTCACTCCATATGCAGGGGACAAATTTTGTTTTATGGGTAGTATTGGTAGTATTCCCCCAGTACCTTAGGTCTTTTCTCTACTGTGGAGATGAATAATTATTCTGCTTTTATTGTTTAGGGCACCATCTAATTTCTAGTGTAAATATACCATTCCAAGAAAAAACGGATTGGTCTCCCCAAACATGAGTGGATGTTGCCCTCTCCTTCCTTGTTCATTGCTCAAAATTCCATGCACCAATCATGACAGATTCTTTAAGGTTGGAAGGTCTCTTAATTCTCCTTGATTTCAGGTATAATACATGATGACTCATATTGTAATTTTGATAAGGAGATTGAGGAAAGGTGGAAGGGATCTTCAGTTCACTGCCTCTCTACTGTTCAGTTTTTTTGGAATGGTGAAATTAAAACATTTTTCAATTGATCAATATCAAATTCATAAAATTATTGCAATTTTATATTCTCTCCCAAGTATCAATTTGTGACAGTATAAGATTGATCCTGGCATGATGTGATACAGTTTATGGTAGGGCAATGTCCAATGCTCTCTTTTCCTTTGAGTCTCCCATACCAAGCAAATGATGTTGGCAAAAGATATTCACTTTTTGGAAAGATCAGTGATAGCATCTTGAGCTTTCCGGGTTTATGTAAATATGACAAATTATAGGTGGTCATGCTGTGGTTGTCCATGGGCAACTTTTTTTTCTTACCAAACTTCACCAGGCTACCAAACTGGTTTTTTTGTCTGTCACTCTGGAATGACCTTTCTGATATCATTGAATCAGTTGTTACTGCACAAAGATGAAAATTGTTGCCTTCCCACTCAACAGTGCTGGCTGTATAGACAAGCCTCTCTGCTTAATGTTAAATTGTTTCAGCAACTAGTGATAGTTAATATGCTACAGTGTTCTGATTGCAGCCACTGAGATGACCATAGTATCCTCTTTGACTGCATTAGTATCATTTTCCTTACCTAGCACCTTAGATGTGATTACAGATTTGGAGGTAAAGGATCTTCGAGACAATTGGACTCATGTATATTTTAATATTAAAAAATTGCCAATAAAATCCAACTTAACCTGTTATTCTGAAGTGGCAAGAATTAAGCTATCTAAAAACATGCCAACCAGCAAAATTAGGAGAAAAGACTCCTTGGAATAATGCTTTATGGGCATGCATTTAGTGTAGTATGAGTGAAGGCAATCCACTATCTATGCAACTATGCATTTGAGTGACTTAGGCATAAATGAATCAGAAAGCACACAACATTTTAGTGTTTTATTTGTTCTGCTCTGACATCAAGATAATGTTAATCCCAATGATAAGCCTCCTGCTTTGTGTCAACAACAGAGCAATAATCTTTATTGTTTAGGGCACCATCTAATTTCTTTACTTTTTTTAATTAATGGACATATTTGTAAATAGAATAAATTTTTGTTTGAATGATCACTGGGACCTTTTTGCTTTGCAGGATTCTTCATCCATGGCTTTCCCAAGCTCATGAGGTACCAGGACCATCATAACAAAATCATGCAGAAATTCTTGCCAAAGTTGAAGCGTCATCTAGACAGATGTGGTGTGGACACTGCTATCTACACTTTGAAATGGTTCTTTCAATGCTTCCTAGATCGGGTAGGGGGAACAAACACTATGTGACAATTGTTATTGAAATTCTTGCAACCCAGTGATTTAAGATGCATTGTGTCCTGAAATATTTTGCTTTTTTCTGTAGGTACCCTTTCCTCTCACATTGAGACTCTGGGATATCTATATCCTTGAAGGGGAACGCCTTCTTGTGGCACAGGCATATAACATCCTCAAGCTTCATCGTCGTTCTCTGATGAAGCTATCTATGGATGAGCTCTTCCAGTTCCTCCAGATACGACTTGAGAAAAGTTTTGGCTTTGATGATGACTATGTCATTGAGAGTCTAATCAAGTGCATGGATGAACTAAGACGTGCTAAACTGGATTATCCTGGTCATCCTCTCAGTGAAGAGCTTCCACAGAAGCCATTTGGAATGTTTGTTGAACCAAGCTTTGAACAGAAAGTGGGACAAAGAACTGAGTTCACACAAGAAGAGAAGAGAATCAAGGAGAACCTGCTGAGAAGGCAGGATGTTGAACTCATGGAGAGCCTCAAGCAAGGAGCACTCAGCCACCCTGACATAGAAAATGGTAAGTCTTCATGAATGAAGATTTTTTAGCACCCTTCTCCATCCTGCTAAAAGTGAAGGATATGATTATTGTGGAATTTATGTTTTTGCAGCATCAGATTTATCTGTGGATGATGTGAGTTCCCTGGGAGAGAGACATTTAACATCCCTCACATCAATGACTGGAACCTCTACAACATCTGCATTCTCTCTCCATTCGGCACAAATGCTTAGCAGATCCCAGGTGAGGCAGAAATCTTAGACTTAGAAGACTTTGCCACTTTTGTTTTTAAAATTTGAGGTTCTTGTGAGTTTCTTGGTGCAAATAGTGTGCAATAGCATATTTTTCTAGCAAAATGCAACTGCATTAGGTCTGCCAGAAACTTGAAGGAGAGTATTGTAACAACCAAAAAGGTCTGTGAATCATATTGACCAAATGGAGATCCAATTTTCTTTTTCCTCCTCCAGATACAGCTGGATTCCAGGATAAGAGAAGAGAATGTGGAGATGCTGAGACGTAAGAATAGCCTCAGCAATGCCTTCAGTGAAAGCAATCTAGTCCTACCTGGGAATGGACGAATGATGACCCCACCCAAGTCATACCCTGGGTCACGTGGGCCCACATCTCCATCAAGAGATCACAGTGTGTCCCGACCATGTGACCTACCTATGAGACATGACTCCTTGGGAACCCCAAAGACCACAACACCTGTATCTCCTAAGTGGGGGGAAACCCCAGACACAGTGCGGATCTATGTACCCTACAGTTCCCAGACTACACCAAATGGAGATCTGAACCTGAGCAATGGTGATATCCGTCGGTTGAATACTAGTATCTCACCATCACCTAAGTCTTCTCCCACGAGTCCTTCCGACCCTAATCGTATCACCATCCGACTTGGTAGTCCTGTCTCTGGATCCCCTGTTCTTTGGTGAACCATTTGCAGTGGTGTTCTTTCATACATGTTAGAGACTGTTTTCATGCCCATGTGATTGTTGAAATCTCTCGTAGGAGGGTATTTATTTTCTAAAGCCGGAAATTGTATTTTGCCCTCTTAATTTTTGCATCCAGATATGACGTTGGAGGGCATGTTCTGATGGGCACCAAGCCTACATTTAATATTGTTATCTTTTCTGGTTTTTGATGTCAAATGGCAGTTTCAGACATAAAATTAGGCACTTTTCTAAGTTTCCTACCTCATTCCATCACTTCCAGTTTGTTTTTGTACATTTAATGGCATGATTAGTTGATAACTGTAGCCAACCTTGCCCTTTCTTCATATCAAATTATCTTACTGTCTTGGGTTGGCTTGGTGTTGGGGAGTCTGTGTTAAATTTGTGAATCATGACAAACAAGGAAAGCAATATGAAGAAACCTTATTGTGGAAATACCCATAGTTTAGTTGTCTCCAATCTAGATCTGTTCAATGAGCATTCTTTTCAGGCATAATCTGCTGCTTGAGTTCTTACCACTTAATTCTAAGCATAATACTGTAGTTTCATTCCTTTCTGGAAGAGAAGTACAAATTCTGGAAATTCTCCTTTTTTTTCATTCCTTCTGTACCAATGTTGTGATTTCTTCAGCAGTGGTCCACTTGGCCTAAAGACAAGCATTGTTGCACTCACTTATTGTTTCATGAAACTATAGTTCTATGAGTATTCTTCATGGTTGTTCTTTGTAAAGCCATGAGTCTCCATCTCTCATGTCTTGATTTTCTGTGATTTGTGAATCAGTGTATCAGCCATACTCATAATGCAGCAAAAAATGACTGAATAGCGTCACTTTCTGGTGGTTTGAAAAGATCTGGAATTGCGTTGTTTCTTGTTCCCAGTGGTCATGGAAATTGACATAGATAAGCTTAGAGCTGCTCATCCATTCAGATTGTCTGCTGTTGTGGATTTGTGACATCTTCGAGTGCAATCTGTATTTTTAATTGTTTACTTCCAGAGGCTATGATGATGGTATGAGTGGTCTTCATATTGCAGTTGAGAAGGATTTGCCTGTGATGAACTGATTATTGTTTTCATTCCATGGCTGGCCAGACCAAAGCCTCTTTGCATAATGTTATTTTTCTTCTTTTCTGCAGCCTTTTCACCTCATAGGAATACATAACTTATTTGCATCTCCTGTTTCATTTCTGATTCCAGAATGATAATGTTCTTCATTCTTGTCTTCCAAGAGAATGGAAGGGTATGTACATTTGATTAGTTCTGCCTTCTCATCCTGGAGTTGAAATTTCAGACCCATATGCTTAAATTCAGTGGCGCGTACTTCCCGGGGGGGGAGGGAAGGGGGACAGCGGAGGGCGGCCACCCACCCCTGGGACAGAGGTTGGGACCCTCTTGGAGATAAAAATTTTCTCCTCTGATTTCGCTCGGGTGGGGTTTGGCGCTCCGCCCTGCTGCCTTGCCCTCCCTGACTCTTCAGCAATATACGCCACTGCTTCAACTCATTGCAGTCATTGACAATTTACTTTAGAGTCTTACTAACTAGCATGTAGTGAGGAAATTATGGCAGTTACTTTGAAACTTTCTCCTCGCAGACCCCGATTGAGCTGGTTCAATTCGCAAGCAGGGAGCGCAACCGTAGGCATGAATTATGGGGTTAGAGATCCAAAAAGGTTCTATAGTGTGACTCAACCGCTTCACTAATTTCGATCTTTTTTTCTGTTGTGACTCTCGACTGGGAAAGTGCTCATCTTCCATCTGGATGCTTTTAATATTGAAGTGTGATTCTAACTAGGACATCAAGCTTCGTATGAGCTCTCCAAGAGGGTTTGCAAAAAGGCAAAGGATTATCCTTTTCGACTTTTTTGTATCCCTCGAAATCCAAAGACCGTAAAGGTTGAACGCAGCATTATTGATCAATAGACTCTTAATGTTGCGCATGCCTCGCACCACGTGGTCCAGTGTCTGCGTAAGATGCTTTCAGATAAGTAGCAATGCCGATTAATATTAGAGCCTGACGTGACTTTTGATTGAGTTCGAGACGGATGTATATCGCCATCCCACGGGTGGAGTGCAAGCGACATCTTTACATGTACAGTCGATGATCGATATAACGATACTTTCTTTATGAATTTATTCCCAGTTCCGGCCGTGTGCTCATTCACATTCACGTTGAAAAGTTTCTGTATAACAAATTGATTTTACGAAGTCATTTTCTCTTCGAAGGAACAACTGTTGCGTATTTTACTAAATTTACGTATGCTGCACACGTTAGAGTTACTTTCTTTCGTGCAGTAAATCCAAATGGGGGAGGGGGGGGGTTGGCATGAAAAAAAATGATAACCCACCCTGCTTTTAGGGCCAAAAAAAAATTTTAAGAATCGAACCTGTAAAATGCATCCCTTTAAGGGGGGAGTTATGACCCCCATACCCCCCCCCCAGGCATCTGGGCTCGCCACTGCTTTTGTGCATTCCTGGAAATTCTCATCTCATTTCTAAATTTAGCATGTTCCTCCACTAATGGGTGCGGCCGTGGGGAGTAAGGGAGCGCTGTCAGTCGGTCTCAATCATCTCAAGCGAGATGGGGAAGCGAGAAACTCTCTCGAGGAGAAATGGAAAGTCATCCACAAATGAAAATGGAAATGTGAAGAATTCCCTGAAATGAATTTTCCTAATAAAATTAATTAGCCTGTCCCTTCGAGTTCGATATAGTGAGCGTCGACTGCACATAAATCCTGTCATCCTTCGCAAAATGACAGGGAGGGATTTATTTGGTCTATTTGGGATATATTTGGTCTTAGTCATGTCTTGAAGGTGAATAAATAAAGAAAAGCGTCGTTGGTAATGTAAATTTCCAATGTTATAATAAAACACGGAATCTTTTGCAGAAGGATTGAACAAAGGAGTATTTGAGTGTAACTGCAGCTGCAGTGTTTCCTTTCGGAGCTAGAAGTGAGGGTGCTCTATCGAGACTCCTTCTGCGTGGAAAGAATCTCTTAGCCTCATGAGCTTCTCAACAAATCTTACTCTGAGAGCAACAAAAACGATATCCTTGTATTCCCGGAGGATGGAGCACATTGTATGGGAGATTATCAGAAATAAGTATGTAATGGAAAGCACAACACTCTAGGGCGGGCAAATGGAGGGATGGTGATGAATCTTCATTGGGGATCGGATGGGGAGATCTGGGACAGTTGATGGGATAATCCCCTTTTTGGGGGGAACAAAGGAGAACCGCCTGGGAAAGAAGGCTGCGCGGAGCGGAGGAGTGCAGATGCTTGCTATGAGGGCACAGAAGGGAGGGAGCAAGAGAGGAAGGGAAGAGGGGGGGGGGGGCTTCATGCCCTTTTATGGGCATCTCTCTAGTCTCCTCCAGTCAGTCTAGAGTCTATTCTCTTCACTCCAGAGCTTTCCTGCTTCCCTTCGCCGTTTTTTTTTATTGCAATCAACTACAGTTGAGAAGGGGAGTGCTGACTTGAGAGTGCTCGTTTCTCATTGGTCTTGGCTGGAAATCTTTCCTTCCTCGTGTATGAGGGGGAGCTTTGCATCCCTTGTTGGTCGCTGGGTTGTGCTGAGCCCCTTTTAGCCTAGAGCCTAGCCCTAGCTTATTGTCTCACCTGTCCGTGTATGTGTAGCTGACAGTCGAGAATGTGAAAGTGATCCTGTCACGGTGTTCTTGACATTACAGATGCGATTACTTCTCCATCTAACATTGCTCGTTTTTGGGGCGAGCGTTGCCTTGACGACCAAGGAGGAGGAATTATGGGAAGAAAGCCCGAGCGAGGTGGTCATCACCGAAATGTTCCAGTCTGATCAACCCGGCCAGAATAAATCCAAAGGTCAGTTGACTTACTTCTTCTTCCCTCCTCCGTCTCGGCATGAATACGTTTTCCTAATTTGCTCGTGCCATTGTCTTCCACATGTACGCATATGAGTTTGGAGTTCATCGTGAGTGAAGGATATTTAAAAATGATTTCCAGCAGATATAATTTATGGCAGCAGTGAAGGTAGTTATTAAGTTACGAAAGACTGAATCTTATTGAGAACAATTACCGCTTCTTGAGCGAATTTGAAGGGCTTGATATCTTAGAGGCTATGCTTCTTCGCTTACGAAGACCGAAAAAACAAAAACAGTGGAGTGGCCCTCGAGCGACAGCCAACAACAAGGCGGAAATATTCTCCCAAGTTGTGCGATCGTTATCCCAACGTCGCAGTTCCCATTAAAATTTCCAAATAAACAGATCAGGAAAAATCATTCGTTTGCTTGCTTTTGGTCTTATTCATTTTCAATATTAGATGAAGGTGGAATGAAAGACCTCGTAGATAAAGTCAGTCGATACGATCCGTGAGTTCAAAAAACAAGAGCACCTCTGGTATAGAGGATGTCCGGTTAAAGCATCTTGTGTGGAGGCGACAATCCAGAAAAGCCTATATGTTTCAAGACAGGTTCGAGGTCTCACACTAAATTAAGTCTGGTGCCACGTGAGAGAAAATTTGAGGGAAAATCCGAAGGAACTTAAAACAAACTCTTTGTATTGCTATCTATCGATTCATCAGTTGTTAATTGGAGAAAAGGCTTATCAAAACCATATTGAACAAAAAGCCTGGATAATGAATTTTTGTGAAAGAAATTTACGAGTTAGTCCAGATGATATGCAGCTACATCGCTGGGGAATTTCTTCCTTTCGACTGCCAGCACCCGGAAGTGTCCATTTTCAATACGAAATTTCCCATGGCCTTGCCTCGACCCAATCAAATTTCGTGGAAATAGTTGCAGTAAGAGAAGTTGAGGGTTAAATCCCGGGGTGGGGGGGCTTTTTCCCCATACCCTGGAGAGTATTACATGTTGCTTATTTTGTGTTTAACTGCAAAAAAATAACAAATACTCGAGGAAATTTGGCCCACTAGAAATAAAATAAAAATACAGAAACGACGGTGTTACAAGTACAAAAGACTTCAAACTCATTTGAAAAAAATTAAAATACGTTTAATAAAAGCGACCGAAATAACGTAAGGCAGCAGTGTTTCAGAACTTCGTGCTATTTGCGTACAATGAATCCCATTTCTCAAAACTTTCGTCTCTCACCGACCCTGGATTTGGAGTGAAACGCATAAGAGAGCACTCTCCGGAAGAGTGGAGTATGTGGAAGTAGCATAGAATTCCACGAATCGTACAGAATCGGATTTTCATGCGGTGCATAAAAATTCTATCCTAAATTTCTGCCTCCGTGCTCATTCGACAAACTTGTTATGCAATACACAAGGCATGACTTCGTCTCCTTTTGAGGAAGACCAAAGTAAAGTAGAGCAAGAAACGACTGATATGCTCAAGGAAACCTACTTTTTTTGTTAAGAATCAACAGGAAAAATAAGAAAATGCATTTGAAATTCAGATATCATGGAAAAGAATCTGATTTTGGCATACGAAGAACTGAACCAGAACTTGTAAGCGAATCAACTCTGATTCCTCTTGCCAAAAGCAGGACGTGGAAGGGAAATTAGATTTTGTTTCTTGCTCAAGGGAAACACGAGGATATAACGGGACGAGACAAGGCGGTCTGAGAAGAATATGAAAGACTGCAACAAAAAAAATTTTTGCTCGGGAAAAATGTTATTCTTTGCACGCATAGACAGGAAAAATGCCGGAAAGCAAACGAGGTGCTCCCTTGAGTCGACTGACGTCGTAGGGACCGTTAGGTGGATCTCGAGTTGGAGTCCGTGACCGCGAAGAGTTATACGTGAAAAACTTAACGTCGATCAACTCAATTCGATGGATATCGATTTGATATCCATCGAGATGATTCCTATGACGTCGGTCGACTTGCGGGAACACTTATGGACATTCTCCTTCGCATAAAGAGAAATATCAAGGGTATTTTTGTCCCTTTTCTCGATACTGAATGTGCCGAGACCTAGCAACATAGAAAAAAAGAATGAATCATGCACATTTTGTCTCCCTCTCCGGCACCAGAAATTGGAGGGGGGAAAGCCATATTAGGCGAAGAGGCAAAAAGAAAAAAGAAATATATTCGATGAATCTGAAGGATCGCCTTAGGAACCATTAGCAAAAGTAAGAGTAATTGTAATTCCTCTTTCGGAAGAAAGCGCTTTGAATCGCTGCTGCTTTCGGTAGGTAAAGGCTTATGAATGATTCCTCAGATTTTCTTGTCTCACTTTAATGCAGCTTGGCTATATGCATTTGCATAACTCCAGGATACAGATCATTAATGGAGCAGCATATGAAAGGAGTCCTTTTTCAGATAATGAATTTGAAACCCTTTCCACATGAAAAATATTTTAGATAACACATGGGCCAGTGCCGGTGCCGATTGTGACCAAAAGAGAGAGGGAGCAGCATAACGTCCGTGTTAGGTACTTTGTTTTAAACTTTTCTCATTCCACTTTATTGATTTATGACGCTACCTCTCCTTTCTGGTTGGTTTATTTTTTTGGCTTGGTGGAGGCTATAAGCACGTGTGCGGTCTTTTTTTTTGTAAACATTTAGAGTGACGGGATTCCCGGTGCCTTCATTCTCCCGGCCTCAGAGGATTGAATCGTGTAATTCTAGGTTTGGATTTATTTTTGCATGGGAGAAGCTCGTAAAGAGCTGTTCCTTTTCTTGACGGGGAGTCGTGAAATCAGGCGCCAGGTCACAGTCACCCGCGCACGTCCTCTGTTATTTTGTATGGGGGGGAGGGGGGAGGATTGAGAAGGGGCTGGGCCATCAGCATCAGCAGTGTGCAAACTTGTCCATGAGTCGGTACAGCCTCGATTTAAATACTAAATACTTCAGTTGCATTACAGTACGTGTATAAAATGCAAGTGTTTATCAACATTGCTCAGCCCTGCACCATGTGCGAATGCACATAGTTGAATTCGCTGAAATGACTTTTTTGTTGCTGCTTGTATCAGCATATGTCTGCCTCTCTCTATTGGTCTAATCGGGTGTTTCGGAACGTTTGTCCCTCGGTAAGTGTCACTCTGTACGTGGGGAAGGTTCACATGTAGATCTCGGAACAAAAAGGGTTTCTTTACGCGTGAAATCCTTTATTTTCTGGCAAAAAAAATCTCAAACGTTGTAGGCTGATTTGAGCTGAATTGCGAGTGAGTGCTCCTCACTCCTTCATCAGTAGTCATGTAATTGGAATTTAAAAAATAAATCGCAATTTATAACTTCCTATCTCTCTCTACTTGTTCTTTTCCCTCTTTCGCATTCAGTGAGCATTATGAATGCCTCTCTTTTCCTTGAGGCACGACAGTGAAGAAGAATCAACAGAATTTCCATCTCCATTGTCCTGGATTTATTCTCTTCTTCATTGCATCTTTTCTGAAGCGAACAAGATACGACTTCTCCTCGTTCCCCACCACACTCTTTTATATCTCTCGCTCTCTCTTTTTTCTTTGTTTGCTTCTCGTGGAAGCAGGCTGTGCCTATCAGAAGGGACCCTGGAGCAAATGTGACCCGGAGACGAACACGAGGTCCCGGTCCTTGACATTACAGAAAGACGATCCCTCCTGCCAGCGAACACGAACCATTCGCAGGCCCTGCAGAAAGAGTGAGTCGACGACCTTTCCTCATTATATTCTAATCATCTCACGTCTGAAGACCCTTGACATTGTGAGTCACAAGGGCATGAGAAGGAAAGCGGAGACGTATCCCCGCGTGGCAGGAGCGGCACAGGGTGTGGCAGTTAATACTCACTACTCTCATGAATTATGCATGCATCGAATGCTCTAGCTTCTTTGAGCGATGAAAAAGGGTGAATATTCGTGGAACTTCCCGCCCTCTGTTTTCGTCGCACCGACAAAGCAGCTTGAGTTTTCTTCTTCGTTGGGATGAAGTGAAACGAAATCGGGGCGGGAGAGGAAAGTTTCGTGCGGCTGTAGCAGCTGCTACTCCTCATCTCATCTATCGATCCTGCATGCTTGTTGAAGCCCGGGCTTCCCCTCTCTCCCCGTCCATTTTTCCTTCAATGGAAAAAGGCCCAGTCGCAAAATGAAATCCGCTCTGGGCTGCGAGGATGAGGGGGGCAGGAAGAGGATTGGGGCTGATGGATTGGATTTATCAGCGTTTCCCATCTGAATTCAATCCGATTAGGAGTTGCCAACCCTGGCGTCTTCCCCATTTCTTTTATTTTCTTCGCATGAGGACATGATGAGCTGTTCCTTAGAGGTCTCTATGAATGTTCTGTTTCCACAGAGTGTCGCTACGAGAAGGGAGAATGGAGCGAATGCACGGAGACGTCAGAGTCGAAGGTTCGAACCGATTCTCTCAAACCTGGAAGTAATGCTTCCTGCGAGAATCAACGAGAGATCATCCGTCGTTGCAAGAAGAACCGTCGCAACGGTAGCTTCTACCCTAAGGATCTTTCTTCGTTGAACCAAGAGTACCACTACTCGAAGATTAAACGCATTACATGCCTAGTTATTATTTAAGCCTCCGCAAACACACACCATACAATGCACTGTATCAACTGTGATCTGTGAACCAGACCACAATTCGAAGACACAAAAGAAAACGTTGGTCCGAATTGGAACATGATAAAATTAGTTCATCTTCGTGGGTGCATGGGTTGGTGACTGGACGGATAGTTTGAGGGTGCATGCTCAAGCACAAAATAACAGACAAAAGCTTCTCTATTTACTTTTTTTTTTCTTCCCTCCGCTGGACTCACTGATAAATTCTCTTTGAACCTCAAAATTGCTCATTTTTCCCCCAAAGAGTATATATACTCTAAGTATATAATCTGAAGTATATATACAGATTCGGTTGTCATCTTTTCTAGCATTACACGCTTTTTTCTCAAAAGAGTAAAGAATAAAAACAGAATCAGTCTACTTCTGACCGACACCAGACTGAGTGGGGACTTTCGGAAGCAATTATCTCCCGGAAATGCGGTTCAATAAAGGGGGTGAAACGGGTGTGCGGAACGGAGGATAGGCGCGCATCTTCCACCGCAATTCCGGTCAGACCTCACGGTCCCGTTCAAGGGCAGGGACAAAGGGGTATTCTTGGAAGTCTTACATGGTCGAAAAACTCAAAAAGTTAGCTATCGTCCTTACGTGGCATCTGATTTTAGGAAGTTTTCAATTTCATGTTGAACATTGGCGAATCCGCGAAACTTTATTCTCTTACGAGCAAGTTGACCGTGTATAGCTGACAATGAAGTGCCCCGCGATTGGCTCATGGATCGAGATTGGAATAACTTAAGGCCCGTTTGAGAAGTTCAACGAATCTTAAGAGAAATCCGATTAGGTTATAGGTATCCTTTTCCCATCGCAATATTATCATTCATTGCATATATTTTCGTTAACCATAAAGCCTGCCCTGTTTATATAAGGTGCAAAAGCTAAGATGACGCAGCAAATTGGGTTGCATAAACATGATGGAGATGGGACGAAGTAAAGCTTAATAACGCAGGTCTGGGTATCGTTCTTGTACAGCCCTGAAGTTGTATATACGTATTTTCTTCTTGCCTCTCCATGCACTGGCAGCATGTCAACGCGTTCGTCTCTATTGTTCGGAAAATGCTGCGCCATTCTCTACCACTGTTGACAGACTGATCTAGCAGCGTGCAAGCACATACACACTGTAGAGGTGTTCATACTACAAATGCCTCGTTTTTGTAATTTTCCTGCGACGTGGCCCATCACTGGGTCTTTTACCCTACATGTGTAGTGCAATCAGGGTAGGTGCATCCACGCCCGCCGTGTCGTTCATTGACATAATTTTACGTTTACTACTAGCACTAGATGGACATAATTTGAATGAACTTTAAATTGGCTGAATTTTGCTATTCCCAGTACAACGTTCATTTCAGCAAACGTGTCTGTTGCAGATATGTATCGTTGGACACCGTAGCAAACTACGCAGAGGTACTCTATTTTTAGCAAAACTTCCATCACAACGAGTACCACAACTAAGGCAAATGCTTCCAATTCTTCAAATTCAAAATGGGACTAAAACTTCGTACATTCGAACATGTAATGACCACGAGTGCTTAGATCAGGTATCATTGTTAATAATACGGCTGGTAGGAGCGAAGCAGTATTGTCAGTCGTAGGCACGAATGCTGAAACATTTTTTTTAGGCGAGATAGAAGGCCTTTAAGCTAGTTTTTTTTTTCTTCATTGGAGTTAGTGGATTTATAATGGACTTTTAGCCAAAACAGGCTTCAGCATTCTAGCCTTAATATATAGAGAACAACGCTCGTTATCATCTTCCAGATAGCTGAATGTAATCATTCCCTTTGAAGACTTTGAATAAATCAATTGAACGAACTTCCAGCAGCACTTGATCTTGGGATATTCGATTGATGTTTTTGGAGAGAAAAATACAAGTTTAGGGTTAACGTATGCTATATATGCATATATGCACGAAACAAGCTATTTAATTTGGAACATGCTAGAACGGACGCGCATTTTTAGGCATTCAGTAATTTTAAGTCATTATTTACGTACAGGGTGCGTCAGCTATTTGAGAACAAAATTTGAGGAAAACAAAAATATTCAGTAGAAAAACCAATATATTTTCATAGAATTTGGTACACATGTTCTTACATACACATAACAAAAGGCTATTCAATAAAACCTCCTTCAACCTCGATTACGGCCTCGATGCGGCTTCTGAAACGACTACATGCGTTGATCA